>JADXDR010000058.1:45762-57987 GCA_025026875.1 Chlorella ohadii | reverse complement strand
AGCAGCAGCAGCAGCAGCAGCAGCAGACGGCGGAGGAAGCAGCTGAGGCTGCACCAGAGTCCCAGCAGCCAGCTGGTGCATTAGATGTTGCAGAGGCAGCACCATCACAGCATGAAGAGCGGCAGTCTGAGCAGGCAGCGGAGCCACCGCCGCCGCCACCTCCGCACCAGCAGGAGGAGGCACTGCGGGAGGAGCAGGCCGCAGCGCAAGGGGCACCCGCGGGGCAGGAGTCGGAGCCGCCTGGGCGCCACCTGCGCGAGTTTCTCGAGCTGCTTGTGGCCAAGAACCACGGAGCGATGCGCCACATCCCGCCGCCCGGCCTGTCAGACCAGACAGCGCTGGCATCCGCTGTGTTTGCGCTGCTGCGCCTCATGAATGAGCAGGTGGGGCCGAGATGGTTGTTCGCTGGGCACGGGTGGTTGGCTGGGCGCGGGGCAAGGCATGCTCAAAGTTGCCCAAACACCTGCGCTGGTAGGGTCTCCGTTCTATAGCAGGCGTCCCCTGAGCCAAGCGTGCTGCTGCTGTATTGAGTGCAGGTGTCTGCCGGGCTGCCCGCCGTGCCGTCCATTCGGTGGGACCCCATGCAGACGTTCCTGCAGGCAAGGCTGGTGCCGGGACGCTCTTTACTGCGCAACTCATGCATGCTTCAGCTCTGTGCTTGCGTGTGCAATCCATCCACGCACCTACCCCTGCCGGACCAACCCTATACCTGCGTCTGCCTCACCCTGCCTCCTCTGCTCCCTCTGCGCAGGGCGGCCCGCTGGGGGGAGGGGAGGACCCCTACTGGGATGCAGGGCGCCTGGGCGGCACGCTGTCGCACGTGGCCCGCGAGCACCCGCCCACAGGTGAGCCTGCAGGGTAGACGGCATTTCATGCATGGCAGGAATATGGAGATGTCGGCTGTTTGCAGGCGTTGCAATCGTTCGCCTTTCTTGCTAGTTTCATACTCCACTGTCCCTTGTGCAGAGCAAGACCAGCAGCCGCTGGAGGGGCTGCCGCTGGGCGCTGTGGTGCGCTACGACATCCCGCTGCGCCTGAAGGCCCGCGCGCTGGAGGGGCCTTGTGAGTGTGAGGGGAGTGGGCAGGAGGGACCTCTTGGGCTGGGCTGGGCAATGCATTGAGTAGGTTGTTCCATAGCGCTGACGCGCCGAGTGATGGGCCCTCAGCACGCAAGCATTCTGTGGCTGTATGCAAGCATGCCTATTGCTCCCCACGCTTTCTCATCTTCCCCGCCCCGCCCACCTATCGTGCAGCCTTCAGCGACGTGTGGCTGCGCGACCGGCTGTTGATGCTGTGCCACCTGTCGGTGGCGCCGCTGATGCGCGGAGCGCTCAGCCACCTGGGCTCCATGCAAGCCGCGCTGGCAGGCCTGCGGGCCATTGGCAGGCAAGGATGCGGGGGCGAAGAAGGGTTATGCACCTACTCGAACAGCTCACATCGCCACTGTTTGCTACATTGATCACCGCCTGTCTTACATGCCCGCATCTGATGCAGCCTCCCTCCCCTCTGCTCCACACCCTCCCCTCCTTCCTGCTCCACAGGGAGGCGGAGGAGCGGGGCGGCATGCTGGCCGACACGCGGCGGCAGTGCCAGTCGGAGTTCACGCGCAGCCTGCGCAACCACGAGTGGGCACAGGTGGGCGGGCAGCCGGGGCTGTGTTCAACATACAGACGGCCATGCACCGGCCACGCATCTAATAGAGCCACTGCCACTGGGCTCGTGCCAGAGCCAATGATGGCTGGATCGCCGCTGCCCCTGAGGAGCGTATCAGGTCACGGTGAAGTGTCGTTAGCAGCTTGAGGGCTGGCCATGGATTGATGAAGTGTTGCTCATGCATGCACGGCACCCTGAACATAACCCTCGCGCTCACTCCTGCCCCGCCGCAGTGCTGGCTGCTGTCTCCCTGGCGGCAGCAGGGTGCCTTCGTGCTGGCAGTTTCCACTGCGCAGCTCGTGGCGGCTGTGTCTGCGCAGCGGCACAACCTGCTGCGCTACGTGCCAGAGCTTTACTGCACAACCGTTCTGGACATGGTGAGGTGTTTGGTTGTTTGTTGGCTTTTTCCCACTGCTGCTGCTGCTGCTGCCGTTTACTGGCTCCCTGTTGGGCTTCATCAGCGGGGCATGCGCCGCTGCAGTCTGCACCTGTACGTTTCAACTCACCTGCCGTACGGACATCCTTGTGCCCTTGCGCTCCCCTTCCCACTGCAGGTGCATGCTGTGCATCGCTGTGAGCCTCCGGTGCTGGACCACGCCGCCATGCTGGGGCTGGGCCTGCGCCACATTGTGGACTTTGTGGTGCGCCACCTTGAAGACGAGCGGGTGAGAGGGAGGGTGACTGCGTCTTCTTTTTCGGTTTAGCTGGTCCTGAAGTCCAGACACCTGGGGGGCACGGTCAGGCAAACTTCAAGTCTTTCTTGCGGGCTAGACATTTTGCAACATGTACCTCGCCCTCCGCAGATTGTGAGCCCCGAGGTGCAGACGCGCCTGCTGCAGATGGTGCTAGATGCCACCTCGGAGCTGGTGCGGCGCTGCTGGCGGACTGACTGCGAATCTATAGCCTGCTGTGTGGACAGTTGGGAGCATTGGACTGCTGCCGCTTGAACGTCCTTGCAGACTGCGCGATGCAATGTCTGCTGTTTTTTGTTCTGCTCTTTTCCCCATTCCCACAACACCTGCTGCTGGAGCTGGGCCAGAACGATGTGGCAAGTTCGTTGTGTAGATCCAATCGTCATCCGTGTCATTCCCTGTTCTTCCTCCTCCCCCTCTGCACAGGACCTGCTGCGCGAGCTGGGGCAGAACGAGGTGGCCTCTCGCTTTGTCCCATCGCCACATGCTTCATGTGTCTGTTCCACTCCACACGCCTCACAGGACCTGCTGCGGGAGCTGGGGCAGAACGAGGTGGCGCGCGCCCGTCTGCTCCCCTCCATGATGCGCCTGTTTGGCCGCCAGCTGCTGTGGGGCCCCGTCTCCAACTTCTTTGCGCTGCTGGTGGAGGGGCAGGGTGAGTGGGGCGGGTGGGAGGGTGGGCGAGTGCTCTAGTGAATGGTGGGTGAGCTTTTGAAGCCAGCGCAAACTCGGCATCAGTCCGCTCAGCCCCTGGCACACGGTTGTCCCCTGCCTTCATGCCTCCACCTTGCACCCTTCTGCTCCCTCCCTCCCCTGCCCAGGCTTCCTGCACCCGCCCCCCGCCTTCCCCTCCGACTTTGTGGAGCCGCTGGCCCGCCTGCGGGGCATGTTCAAGCAGGCCTGCCTGGGCGGTGAGTGCGACGGGGTGCAGCTGGTAGTTGGTGCCGGCGCTGGGGCACTTGCTTTGCGGTTTCGCTTACCCAGCGCTGATCGGCTCTGTTCATCGCTGCTGTGTCGCGTTTGGTGTTTGTACTTCTTGCCCACAGCTCGGCTGCCCGGCGCGTCCAGACTGTCATGTTTTCATGCGCCACCTCATTTGCATCACAACGCTCCCTTCTGTCCTGCAGACGCGGAGCTGTGCGGCCGCTTCCTGCACCACCTGTTCACGCACCTGAACGCCATGCTGACCGAGCTGGTGGCCTCGCTGGAGGTGCGCTAATCAGTGGAATGGCCGTAGGTGGCAGCGGCGTACAAGCCTGCTGTCTGCATGGTCCCCACATCCCAACTCGCCCCAGCCCACCTCCCACTCAGCTCACCCACTCCCCACAACACCACCTTAACCCTACCCCACCCCCCACATCCCCACCAACCTGCACATTGCAGGGCCTGGACAGCAGCTGGTCGCGCGCAGGCGGCGGCCCCTCGCCCCAGCTGCTGCGCCTGCTCACCTCCACCGCCGACTACACCCTGGTCCTGCTGCGCACGCTGGAGCTCATGGCAGGCGAGGGAAGGGGGCTGTGGTGCTGCTGTAGTTGCACTGGCTGTGTGAGGTGGCTTTGGAACTCAATGCGTCGGAAAACCAGTGTATTATCCTCCACCAGGCACCTTGCAACTTGCTGAGCACTCAATGCATCTGCCCCAATGTCACCCCACCCACCCCTGGCTGCGCAGGCGAGATGCCGCAGCTCTTCCTGGAGGGCAGCGACATGAACGTGACGCGCCTGGCAGGTGAACATGATGAACTGATGATAACACAGAACATTGCTGCTGCTTGGGTGCAGTCGCGACCGCCCGCCAACCCTGAATGTTTCCCCGCCTCGCCCGCCCCGCCCCACCCTGCCTCCACCCTTCCAGAGGTGCTGGGCTTTGCAGTGCCCCAGTTTGTGTCGGGCAAGGCGCACCGCGCGCTGCAGCGCGTGGCCGCCAACCGGCCCATGGCGCACCAGCTGCGCCTGCGCGAGGCGCACCTGCTGCAGGTGGGGCGCTGTTGGGTGGCAATGGTGTTTCGAGGACCTGTTGGCAGGGCGAAGGTTGCAGCTGGGATTGGTGGTGGTGCTGTTCGTGGACACATGCTGCTGTGTGTCGATTGCACAAGCACGTTTCTATCTCCTTCCCCACCCTGAAGCCGCTGGCGGGCATTCTCCTGTCGCTGTGGCGCGCGGAACAGGACCAGCCGGCGCCCGCTGCTGAGCGGGCTGGGGCAGAGCCTGCGGGGCAGCCTGCCAGGCGGCAGTCGCTGGTGGCGGCACTCAACCGGCAGGCGGCGCTGACCAGCGATGTGCTGCTGGGGCTGCTGGAGGCTGAGGTGGGTTGGTTGAACCTTACAGGAGAAGTCCATGGTGACGTATATGTCCCCTCTGTTGCAGTGCATGCATATGCCTGGGGTGGCCAATACCTGCCTCTGCAAGCGCCCTCGATTCACACCTTGCCGCATGGCGCTCCCCATCTTGCCCCTCCTGCAGCTGCACCAGGCCGAGCCTCTGTCGGGCGACGCCTCGGCAGCAGAGGAGCAGGGGCTGTCTCCCAGGGAGCAGCGCCGCGGCATTGAGCGCCAGCTGCAGCAGCTGCGCAGCGCCATCGATGCGGTGCTGGACAGCCGGGCGGGCGGCGCGGGCGGCGCAAGCGGCAGCGGGAGTGCGGGCGGCGGTACGGCTGCGGATCTGGCGGATGCGCCCGACGAGTTTTTGGATCCGATTCTGATGACGCTCATGCAGGTGGGCAGCTGATGCAGTTGGGATTGCAGGCATGTTACTGCTACACAGCGTAACGCGTGCCTGCTGTGCGTGCTACCAGCAGGGGAGCTGCCTGCGGGCTAGGCATGAAACGCCGCCATCACCCTGACCACTAGATTGCCCAACTGGTTGCCTTTGTCCGCCTCCTTTGCAATGCAGGACCCTGTCACTCTCCCCGACTCACGGGTGACAATCGACCGACCCACCATCGAGCGCCACCTGCTCTCGAGCCAGACCGACCCCTTCAGGTGACTGGGTGCAGGCATGTGAAGAGCCGCACGGCAGGCTGGGCTCTGCTGTTGAGTGTGAAGCCACATTTTGTTGGAGAGGCAGACGCCGGAAGCATCACAAAAAACACTGGGCCTCAATGTTGCCTGCCCGCCGCTGTCACCCTGTCTCCCACTGCTCTGCAGCCGGGCGCCGCTCACAAAGGACCAGCTGGTGCCGGATGCTGAACTCCGTGCGCGCATTGAGGCCTGGCTGGCGGGGCACGGCAGCCAGCAGGCAGCGGGTGAGCAGCAGCAGGAGGCAGCGGCAGCAGCGGGGGCTGAAGGGACGGCAGCAGCACAGGTGGCAGCAGCAACTGGCCAGGAGCGGGCAGCAGTGCCGACAGAGGCAGCTGAGGGTGAGCCCGTGGCAGCAGCTGGTGCGGCGCCTGAAGAGGCAGCAGGCACGCTGCAGGGTGACGCCGCAGCAGTGGGCGGTAGCACAGCATCTGCAGATGTGGCCAGTGATAGCTCAGAGGCGTAAATTCGGGTGCAGCACACACGCATTGCATCGCTTGAACTGTTACAAACCAATGAACAGTCGGACGTTCAGACTGCCCATGCAACCGCGTGCGCACATGTGCCAGTGGTGCATCTTGGCGGGGGGCACTATGGTTGAATCACGGCACAGACTCGGTTCTTCAGATTTGATCAAGAAGTTGCACAGCCATTGTCCAAACTGTGAAGTGAGCAATACAAGTAGTCGATGTGACAGCTTGGCAACTCAACGATGTTCGACATGAGAGCGCAGCACGCGCATCAGGCGAGCGCAGCCACAGGGCGGCCAACCATGCTCAGCAGGGATGGGCGGTTGCGCGCAGCGCGCACACTTGCACGCGGCCGATAGAGACAACGCAGCACAAGACAGCGCACTGGGGCCAAAGCGCAGGCGGCAAGCGCTCGAGCAACGCGGAGGCGAAGCCCTATCGACYCTCTGGCGCGCGGCTCGATTCGGGGCTGAATGCCCAGCGCCACCATGGACCAGGGCCAGCAGGGGCCCGCCTATCAGGCCCTCTCTCGGCGGGACTCCGACGCACTGCTGAGCAGCGCAGGTGCGGCCGGTTGCACACTGCGGGTCTAAGCTCTAGAGCGGGTTGCGGCGTTTGGGAGGTGCAGCCGACATCACCGCAGCATCTGCACCAGCGCCCCGCCCGCCGCCGCCCGCGCGCGCTCGCCCGCGAGCACTCTGCTTCACTGGTTTCTTGGCTGTGCTGCAGAGCACGGCACACAGATGTCGGAGCTGGAGCAGGACGAGGTCGTCCTGCAGAAGGAGCCTGGCACTGCAGCCAGCAGCTCCGCCGCCAGCGGCAGCAGCCCTTCCGCCACTGCCGACAGCCGCGATGACTACCCCCAACCAGCCATGTCTGAGGCTGACCAGCAGAAGGCGTGGAAGCAGCTCGGTTGGGTTGTCGCCCTCTTCCTCTGTACGAGCCTGGTGTTCTTTGCTGTCCCGCGTGACATCCCCGCGGGCATGTGCGCATGCATGGCCGTTGCGATGGCCGTCGCACACCGTAGGCGGCGGTGGCAACGCGGCCCGGGAGGCGCCAGCATCGAGGCCCTGAAAGCAGCAGTGCCAGAAGCTGGCGGGTATGCAATGCTGACCCCATTAGTCCAAATGCTCAGCGGCACGATCTGGCTGGGATTCGCGTAAGTGCTGCCGCTCTATCGCGCTGCAAGTGTTGCCAGTCCTGTTGCACTCGTCGTTGCTGCCATGTGTGGGTGGGCCGTGTGCCATCACGCCATGTTCGTTATGGTTGCCCTGCAGGTGTTCCAACACGTTGGAGTGCCCCCCAATGCAGTTCACGCTCCCTGTGCACATGGTGTACTTCGTCGCTGTCTCTGCTTTCGCCTGCGGCATCTTCCACTGGGAATTTGTGCTGTTCCCGCCACCGCCGGAGAAGCCTCGGGATGTCCAACTTCGAGAGCAGGCACTGGCGTACCAGCCCCCTTCTGAGCAGTCCCGGCTTGAGGCGGAGGAGCTGGCGGCACTTGAGGAGTTCAATGCGGCATGTGAGTTTGCTGCTTGTTTCCTTCAAGGCGGTTGTCAGGCTGAGCGGCTCGTTTGTTCTGCCGCCCCGGCTCTGCGGCAGCGTCAGCACTGGCATCTGGCCCCTGCACCTGGTCTGGCCTGTTCACACTTGCCGCATGTGAGGTGCACCCTGCTTGCAGTGGATTGTCAACCTCCGCTTCTTTGTCCTCCACTGCTCCGCCTGCAGATGCGCCCGACGAGAAAGCCGCGGCTCATCGGCGCTGGCAGGAAGTGGCCAAGAAGCTGGAGCTGCTGAGGGAGGACCCGCAGCAGTACCACCAGCTGTATGGCCAGGCCAGCGCGGAGGCCTGAGGCGGTGAGCTGGGCTGAGTTACTTTGACGGGGTGATCATGAGGCGGTGCGCCTCGCTTTGCTCGGTCCGGGCTCAGGGCACGGGGGCACATTTGCTTGGTGCAGGCCTGGAGGGGAGGAAACACGTCGTGCGCATGGAGCGGCAGGACCGGCTGTTCCTGCCCTGCCTGCTTGGCGACCCGTCGATGCASCCAATAACTCACCMCACCCGTCTGCCACTACCCCTCMTGCTCAGGTTKCCCTCCCAGTAACCCCCAGCTTCGTTCAGCTAGGGCCGGCCGGCGCGCCCCTGCGCGTGTTTTCCCCTGACGCTCCTACCCTCGTTGTACATACCTCTGTCTCAGGCAGGCTGCCTGCCTACATGCCTGCCGGCCTGCCTTACCAAACGTCCCAGTGACCAGCCAACCCTCAGCTTGGTTCTCTGCCCAKGCTCCTCTGTAACGCCCTGTCCGCTCAGTGGCACCACCTGCATGCCGCTGCAGCAGCTGCCGTTGTGGGTGGCCGGCGCCGCAYGAGTCATGCGTATGCACCGCTGCCCCAATGCGTGTACACCCCTTCACACTGCACTTGCTACCTGTCAACCGTGTTGCTCTTCGTAATTTAGCTGCCGGCTGTGTACATGCTGGCCGCATGGCTTGTTGGCCACAAACCGCCCCGCCGAGGCGCCGGGGGCAGCCACATTGGCGGCAACCATGCTCAGCAGGGATGGGCTGTTGAGCGCACCGCACACACTTGCGCACGATTGMTACAGACAACGCAGCAGAAAGCAGCGCCCCTGAGGCCAAAGCGTAGGCGGCGAGCGCTCGAGCAACGCGGAGGCGAAGCCCTATCGACYCTCTGGCGCGCGGCTCGATTCGGGGCTGAAKGCCCAGCGCCACCATGGACCAGGGCCAGCAGGGGCCCGCCTATCAGGCCCTCTCCCGGCGGGACTCCGACGCACTSCTGAACAGCGCAGGTGCGACCGGTTGCACACTGCGGGCGCAAGCTCCAGAGCGCGTTGCGGCGTTKGGGAGGTGCAGCCGACATCACCGCAGCATCTGCACCCAGCGCCCCGCCCGCCGGCGCGCGCGCGNNCGCTCGCCCGCGAGCACTCTGCTTCACTGGTTTCTTGGCTGTGCTGCAGAGCACGGCACACAGATGYCGGAGCTGGAGCAGGACGAGGCCGTCCTGCAGAAGGAKCYCGGCACTGCAGCCAGCAGCYCSGCCGCCAGCGGCAGCAGCCCTTCCGCTGCCGAGGACGATGCCGCCGCCAAACCACCCATCTCTGAGGCTGACCAGCGGCAGGCGTGGAAGCAGCTCGACTGGGCTGTGGCTGCCTTCCTGTGCACGAGCCTGGTGTTCCTCGCTGGGCTGCGCGACGTCGTCGCGAACATTAGCGTGTGCACGGCCGTTGTGGTGACCGTTGCATACGTTTGGCGGCGGTGGCAACGGCGCGCCCCGGGAGGCGCCAGCGTCGAGGCCTTGAAAGCAGCACTGCCGGTAGTTGCGCTTGGCATGGGACTGACTCCGCTGATCCAATTCTGGACCGCGCTATTCTGGTGGCTGGCCTCGTAAGTGCTCCCACGCTTGACTGCCAGCACTGTTACTGCCTTCTCCACTCTGTTGGCTGCCGCCTGTGCGCACAGGCATGCCTCAGTGAGGGCGGCCGCGTACRYCWTCCTTTGGCTGCTTTGCAGGTGTGGCGATAGGCCGCACTGCCCCGCATTTACAAAGCACCTTATCATTGCGGTGATTCTGCACATTCTGTACGGCTTCGCTTGCGGCGCTGTGGGCATCCTTCTTGCGGATCGGCAGATGGCACTGTTCCCRCTGCCGCCGCGACCGCCGCCGAAGCGCTGGGACGTCGWAATGCGGGAGCAAGCACTGGCGTACCAGCCCCCATCTGAGCAGTCCCGGCTTGAGGCAGAGGAGCKGGCGGCGCTGCGCGAGTTCACTGCTGCACGTGCGTTTGCTGGGAACTTGGGGGGTTGTCCTGAGCGTTGCAGTGCGGGCCGCCGCCATATGGCACTCTGGCTGCATCAGCGCTGGCATCTGGCCCCTCCGCTGGCTTGGCCTGTTCACCAGGGTTYGGTGCATTGCCAACCGCCGCTCCKTYGYCCTCCACTGCTCCGCCTGCAGAYGCGCCCGACRAGAAAGCCGCGGCTCAYCGGCGCTGGCAGGAAGTGGCCAAGAAGCTGGAGCTGCTGAGGGAGGACCCGCAGCAGTACCACCAGCTGTATGGCCAGGCCAGCGCGGAGGCCTGAGGCGGTGAGCTGGGCTGAGTTACTTTGACGGGGTGATCATGAGGCGGTGCGCCTCGCTTTGCTCGGTCCGGGCNTCAGGGCACGGGGGCACATTTGCTTGGTGCAGGCCTGGAGGGGAGGAAACACGTCGTGCGCATGGAGCGGCAGGACCGGCTGTTCCTGCCCTGCCTGCTTGGCGACCCGTCGATGCAGCCAATAACTCACCACACCCGTCTGCCACTACCCCTCATGCTCAGGTTGCCCTCCCAGTAACCCCCAGCTTCGTTCAGCTAGGGCCGGCCGGCGCGCCCCTGCGCGTGTTTTCCCCTGACGCTCCTACCCTCGTTGTACATACCTCTGTCTCAGGCAGGCTGCCTGCCTACATGCCTGCCGGCCTGCCTTACCAAACGTCCCAGTGACCAGCCAACCCTCAGCTTGGTTCTCTGCCCATGCTCCTCTGTAACGCCCTGTCCGCTCAGTGGCACCACCTGCATGCCGCTGCAGCAGCTGCCGTTGTGGGTGGCCGGCGCCGCAYGAGTCATGCGTATGCACCGCTGCCCCAATGCGTGTACACCCCTTCACACTGCACTTGCTACCTGTCAACCGTGTTGCTCTTCGTAATTTAGCTGCCGGCTGTGTACATGCTGGCCGCATGGCTTGTTGGCCACAAACCGCCSNCGCCGGGGGCAGCCACATTGGCGGCCAACCATGCTCAGCAGGGATGGGCGGTTGCGCGCAACGCACACACTTGCGCGCGATTGATACAGACAACGCAGCAGAAAGCAGCGCCCCTGAGGCCAAAGCGTAGGCGGCGAGCGCTCGAGCAACGCGGAGGCGAAGCCCTATCGACTCTCTGGCGCGCGGCTCGATTCGGGGCTGAAKGCCCAGCGCCACCATGGACCAGGGCCAGCAGGGGCCCGCCTATCAGGCCCTCTCCCGGCGGGACTCCGACGCACTCCTGAACAGCGCAGGTGCGACCGGTTGCACACTGCGGGCGCAAGCTCCAGAGCGCGTTGCGGCGTTTGGGAGGTGCAGCCGACATCACCGCAGCATCTGCACCCAGCGCCCCGCCCGCCGGCGCGCGCGCGCTCGCGCGCCCGCGAGCACTCTGCTTCACTGGTTTCTTGGCTGTGCTGCAGAGCACGGCACACAGATGYCGGAGCTGGAGCAGGACGAGGTCGTCCTGCAGAAGGAKCYYGGCACTGCAGCCAGCAGCTCCGCCGCCAGCGGCAGCAGCCCTTCCGCTGCCGAGGACGATGCCGCCGCCAAACCACCCATCTCTGAGGCTGRCCRGCGGCAGGCGTGGAAGCAGCTCGACTGGGCTGTGGCTGCCTTCCTGTGCACGAGCCTGGTGTTCCTCGCTGGGCTGCGCGACGTCGTCGCGAACATTAGCGTGTGCACGGCCGTTGTGGTGACCGTTGCATACGTTTGGCGGCGGTGGCAACGGCGCGCCCCGGGAGGCGCCAGCGTCGAGGCCTTGAAAGCAGCACTGCCGGTAGTTGCGCTTGGCATGGGACTGACTCCGCTGATCCAATTCTGGACCGCGCTATTCTGGTGGCTGGCCTCGTAAGTGCTCCCACGCTTGACTGCCAGCACTGTTACTGCCTTCTCCACTCTGTTGGCTGCCGCCTGTGCGCACAGGCATGCCTCAGTGAGGGCGGCCGCGTGCACCCAGGATGTCTTCCTTTGGCTGCTTTGCAGGTGTGGCGATARGCCGCACTGCCCCGCATTTACAAAGCACCTTATCATTGCGGTGATTCTGCACATTCTGTACGGCTTCGCTTGCGGCGCTGTGGGCATCCTTCTTGCGGAYCGGCAGATGGCACTGTTCCCGCTGCCGCCGCGACCGCCGCCGAAGCGCTGGGACGTCGAAATGCGGGAGCAAGCACTGGCGTACCAGCCCCCATCTGAGCAGTCCCGGCTTGAGGCAGAGGAGCTGGCGGCGCTGCGCGAGTTCACTGCTGCACGTGCGTTTGCTGGGAACTTGGGGGGTTGTCCTGAGCGTTGCAGTGCGGGCCGCCGCCATATGGCACTCTGGCTGCATCAGCGCTGGCATCTGGCCCCTCCGCTGGCTTGGCCTGTTCACCAGGGTTTGGTGCATTGCCAACCGCCGCTCCGTCGCCCTCCACTGCTCCGCCTGCAGACGCGCCCGACAAGAAAGCCGCGGCTCACCGGCGCTGGCAGGAAGTGGCCAAGAAGCTGGAGCTGCTGAGGGAGGACCCGCAGCAGTACCACCAGCTGTATGGCCAGGCCAGCGCGKAGGCCTGAGGCGGTGAGCTGGGCCCAGGKMMTNKKGAYGNRGSTGNNCRTGWKGYRGKG
>JADXDR010000058.1:11842-45696 GCA_025026875.1 Chlorella ohadii | reverse complement strand
GNSGAKGMARCNCGTSSTSMCTACCACCGCCCACTGCTCGCCTGCCCTCATGCTCAGACAGAGACCGCCAGCTTGGCTCAGCTAGGGCCGGCCGGCGCGCCCCTGCACGTGTGCGCCACAATGTCGTTTGTATCATCTATGGGTCATCTGCACGCTGCCCTGCTCTGCTTTTCCTTTTCTTCCTGCCTGCCCTGCTTCCCTGCCTGCCCTGCTCAGCTTCCCTGCCTGCCCCGCCTTGCTTCCCTGCCTGCCCCTGCATACGTGTGCCTGTGTGGTGGCTCTGGACATGCCACGCCATGCCTGCACAGCCATTTGACATTGTGTAACAATAGTGGATCGGTCACGGTGTCGGACAATGCATGTGCAAATAGTGGGTGCCTACACTGGTACCACAGTTCGTGTGTGTGATCGGCGGGGGSSGCCGCYCCYGCCGCYGCGTGTGCTGCGGCTCATGCAAGGCCCTCAAACCTTCGTCGGCACGCCTGCCCAACGTTTCCAAAATTACCCGCCGCGTCTGAAGAAAGGGCGGGCAGCTGTGAAGCTGCTGTTTTGAATATGGCGCCAGCCGAGGCCACGCCTGCGCAGGCGGCCGCCTACATCGACACATGCGTTGCACGAGCAAAGCCGCTGCTGCCGTGGATCGCCACTGCGGCAGGCACGCCCGTGCTGCTCGGCTTTCAGCTGCCGCCTCCGCCGCTGCGCCGCTGGCCACTTTCGCAGAACTGTGTTGCTGAAGTTTGTGAACATTATGCCTCCCCTGCCCTGTTTTTCTTCCTGCAGACGGAGCGGCGCCGCCAGCTCTGGCAGGCAGCTTTGATGACACGGTCATCAAGCCGCTGGAGACGCTCGTGGGCCGGGCATACAACCGTGCGTGCTTGGGCCATGTTGCGTACCAATGCCCTNACAAATCAATGGCCAGCCTCGCCCACCCGCACAACGATGCACCTCTCACATGCAGCCTTGGGTCCCATCTGCATCTGCCTCCTGCAGGGATGTGGGTCACCGAGGAGCAGGCCCCTGCCGCACGGCTGGCTGCACAGCTGGCAGCCCAGGGCCTGGCTGCGGGCCTGCCGCCTGCAGATACAGCAGACCCTGGCATGCAGGACAGCCTGCTGAAGCTGTGCCGCATGCTCAGCAAGAAGGGGCACTGGGACTTGCTGGATCTGCTGGTGGCAGGCCCCTGCGCATCTCTGTGAGTGGTGGCACGAGTTCTGTGGGCAGCTGCTGCCGTTGCGGCTTGCGGCCTGGCCCCTGGGCACTTTCGCGCAGCATCGCAACTGCGCGCCGCGCGCTTGGCATGCTTTGCCCCTCCCTTTCCAGGCCAGCGGCCACAGGGCTGCCGCCCACTACGCCGCATGCACCCCACCTGCAAGCTTGCTGCAGGTTCGCCACTGAGGCGGGTGTGATGGACCTGGTTGATCTCGGGACCGACACACAAGGCCGCCTGCGCTTGACCAAGGCCTTGCCTGCCCTGGCGGAGCGGTGTGCGGCGCAAGGCCGAGTGGAGGGTGTGGCCGCGCTCCTGGTGTTCGCTGAGGAAGGTACGAGTGCAAGGAAACATGGGTAGCAGTGGGCACTTTGCTCTGCGTGTGCTTGTGCAGCTGCATCGTTGCACACCTGCCAACATGCTTGCTGCCAACTGCTCGCCTCTTCCTTCAGGTGGCTGCATTAATGTCACAGAGCTGGCACAAACTGTGTGCGCTACTTTGGATAATGCTGCTGGCACCGTCTACCTTTATAACCTCAAGAAGGACCGGCAGGAGCGGCTTTGCGATGCCATTTGCAAGCATGGTGAGTCCTCCTGCCGCTGCCGCTGGGCCGTTGGCCGTTACGGAGCAGCCAGTGCCTAGCAGTGGCTGGATGGGCTGCTGAGCATAGCTTCCTTTGGGCAACGTTGCGCGTGAGTTGCTGCTCCCCTTACTCCTGCACACATGCAGCTGCGGGGGAGCATGCGGCATGCCTGCTGGCTGTGCTGAAGAGCCTGCCGCAGAGTCAGCTTGATGCACGCAGAGTGGTCGCCCAGGCGCTGGTCAAGGCTGCTAGGCTGCAGTGCGCAGGTATGCTATGCCTGCGAGCAGTTGAGTGCCTGCCAACTTGCATGCAGCCTGTAGGCGAGCATGCGCAGAGCCTGCCTGCGGTTCCCAGCGCCCAGCGCACTTTGCCCTTGGCTCGCAGACCTGCCGACTGACGTGCGTGGCTTCTATGGCGACTTGAGTGCCCTGGTGGAAGAGGTGCAGCGGCAGCTGCACTCTGGGATGCCCGCCGCCCCCAACCCTGGCGGCTGGGCGCTGCCGGATGACATTGTGCAGCACTTTCATTGCAACCGCTCGCCGCCCGGCCAGCACTGCCGCCTGTGCCAGCCAGTGGTGGTGAGTGGAGAGTGGCGGGGCGGCAGCGAGCCGCGCCGCAGTGTGAGCTGCCTCTTGACCTGCTAGGCATGAGCATATGGGCGTGGGAGAGAGAGTTGATGGCGAGGCACTGGCTGCTGACTTTGCTGGCGTGCTGTTGCACATGTGCTGCAGGCCTTCATGCGAGGCACGCGGCTTGAGACGCTGCCCGCGCTGCGGTTTGAGGAGGGAGGCCTGCAGGACAACATGGATCACCTGGAGAGGCAAGTGATTTTTACTGTTCGGCTGTGCCGCTATTCCGCCCAGATTGTTTGCTCAGATGGCAGTGGCTGGTGCCGGAACTCTACTTTGCGTATCAGTTGCACGCATGCATAGCAACTTGAGCATGGACCAAAACAGCCTGAGAGTTGATCCACCACACCTGCTTGAGCCCCCAACTTTCCGCAGCATGCTGGGGGCGTGCGAGCGGCACTGCGCCCTTGAGGCATACCTGGAAAAGGCCGTGTTCACGGTTGACTCCAAGACGGCGGTGCAGGGCAAGGGCAAAAAGAGCGGCCCCAAGCCCCAGGTGGCAGGTGAGCATGCGTTCGAGCATCCTACTGCACCTACTTGGCCCTTTGTGGGCACAGACGCTGTGTTTGCTGTCCCGCGAGGTGCGTCCTTAGCACGCCTGCCTCCACCAAGTGTACAGCGGCTCAGTAGTCGCTTTTCCTGCCATCCTGCAGCTGTGCGTCTGAAGAAGCTGGATGCCTGGTACACAGATAAGGCGGCAGCCCATCGAGGCCTGAGGCAGGCGGCACACGTGCTACAGGCGATGTTGGCCCTTGCTCCCGTGCCCGCGGCTGCAGCGGCTCCTGCCGTTAGCCCTGTGGAGGTGACAGCTGCAGCTGTTGCTCGGCCTGCGCGGCAGCCAGCGGCGGTGCAGCAGCAGCAGCAGGCCGCTGTGCAGCCATTACTGGCTGCTGCCACGCCGGCTGTGCAGAAGTGTGTTTCGGTGCAACCAGCTGCTGCTGCTGCCGCCGCCAAGGCGGTGCAGCAGCAGCAGGCGGTGCAGCAGCCGACGGCAGCTGCCGGCACCCAGGCAGCGCAGAAGCGTCGCTTGGCGGCGCAGCCGGCAGCGGTGCAGCCAGCTGCTGCTGCCGCCACCAGGACTGTACAGCAGCAGCAGCAGGCGGCGCAGACAGGGACAACGGCTGCCACCAAAGCTGTGCTGGTGCGGCGGAAGGCCGCTCACTCAGCGGCGGCTGCACCCAAGGCTGTGCCGAAGCAGCAGGCGGAGGTGCAGCCAGTGGCACCTGCAGAGACGGCGGCCGTGGTGCAGGAGCAGAGTGCTGTGGAGGCCGTGCCGGCACAGCAGGCACAGCAGGCACAGCAGGCAGGCACAGCTGCCGCAGCTGAGGTGACTGAGCGGGTGCATGCGGCAGCTCCGGCTACATGCGCTGCTGACCAGCTTGCCCCTGTCCATGAGGCTCCAGCGGAGGCACAGCCTGCTGTCAAAGTGCCTGCAGCGGAGCCTGCTCCCGCGATGGATGCTACAGCCGAGGCGGCGGCAGCGGTTGTGGAGCCTGCGGAGGCGGCCGTGGCAGCAGTCACGGCACAGGGGATTGAGGCAGTGGAAGTGGATGCTGCTGTGGAGGGTGCAGCCGAGGTGGCGGCAGCGGCTGAGGAGCCTGCGGTGGCTGCCGAGGCAGCAGCCACGGCACAGGGCATTGAGGCAATGGAAGTGGATGCTGCTGTGGCAGCAGAGGCGGCAGCGGCGGCAGCGACGGCGGAGCCTGAGGCGGCAACCGAGGCAGCAGCTGCAGCGCCAGCAAAAATCGAGGCAATGGAGGCGGAGGGTCAGCTGGAGCAAGCGGCTCCTGCGGCAGCTGGCCCGGCAGAGGCCGCCCCAGCGGCATCAGCTGCTGCGGCCGAGCCGGACGCTGTGCCGGCGGCATCGGCTGCGGCGGCAACCCCTGGTGCACCCGCAGCTGCGGCACAGCTGCTGGTTGCCGAGGATAGCAGCGTGCTGGGCGCCACACAGGGCACTCCGGCGGCCAGCCGATCTCTGGTGCAGGTGAGGGGTAGGGGAGGATGGTGGGGATGGGTGCCCGCCCAACTTCCTTTTTTGCATAGGTGATACTGCACAGCCAGGATGCCACTTGCAAACCATGTGGGTCACCGCCGGTTCCTGCTATCCCCGCTGCAGCGCACACTGCTGTCCAATGGCAGCCTGAGCCGCATGCCGCCGCCTGAGCAGGGCGCGTCGCAGGGCAAGCTGGCTGGCCGGCGGCTGAGCCTGGGCCCGCAGAGCACTGCCAAGTCTGCGGCCAGCGGCAGCACTGGGCGCAAGCGGCCGGCGGCAGGCAGCACTGCCAAGAAGGGCGGAGGTCCCGGCAGCAGGAGTGAGTCGGTTGATTTGACTGGGGTACGCGGCATGGAGACTGACTGAGTTGGAGCTGCCGTAGTGCCCCTGAAAGAAGAAAGAAAGAAATGATACGCCATGGGCGTGTATTGAGGGTGCCGGCTGGGTAGTGCCCCTGCATCAACTGACCCAGGCTGCCCTGTCCTTCCCTTGCCAGCCCGCGCCTTGCTTGCGCGCGACGCGCAGCGCCTGCGCCTTGTAGGCCGCCTGCCCATGCTGTACGAGTGGTTCAAGACCGAGAACCAGCACCTCAGCGAGGCAAATCGGGCCGTCAGTTTCAGTATCACTGTTTGTTGTGCCATTCATGTGGCTGTGTGGATCCCCCATCCTGCTTTGCCAGCCCAGCCACTGTGGCCTGGTAATGACGTCTGAATAACATGGTACGGCCTGCGCCTTCCCTCGTGCGTCGCAGGCGGAGTGCTCCAGCCTGGCAACCAGCAAGCTGGCCCCGCGCCGGCTGGACTGGCAGGATGCAGGGCAGGAGGTGGACAGTGAAGCAGTGCAGGCGCCTGCGGCGGCGGCGGCATCCGCGGCGGCGGCTGGCCCGGCGGCTGAGCGCGGCAAGCGCTCCCGCAGGGGTTGAGTGTGGGCGCAAGCGCAGATGTGATGGCAAAGTCTGGTCGTGCAGAGTTAGCCGCCTGCTCTCAATGTGGCAGCGCTGCGATGGCTGAATGTAAGATTACAGGCCTCACCTGGCGCACCCGCTGCTGAGCCTGGTTGGCAAGCTGTCTTCTCGTGATGCGTGTTAAGCTCAGCTGGGCAGCCACCTCTCATCAGTGGTTGAGCTGAGGTCTGTGCAGCGGCCTGCAAGCCCAGAGCGAGTGCAGGCCGGGGGCCGGCCACCGCTCGTGCACGATCGGGCCCAGCCCCTAGTCCTAGTAGCAGTCAGGCAAGCCGATCAGCCAGGGAGCTGGCCAGCAGCGCCCCAGGCTGCCCCTGCGAGCAGGCCCACCCCAGACCCGCCCTTCCATCGCCCCACGCCTCCCCATGCCACCTGCAAGGCAGGACTGAGGCCTCATGTCGCCCGTAGATGGCAGCCCTGCGGCCGAGGCACCGCTGCCGCCGGCGGCCGTGGCGGCCGACGGGGCGGCGGCAGCCGCCACCGACGCGGTTGTCAAGCCCGCCATGCAGCCCCGCGTCTACCAGCTGGAGCTGCTGGAGCTGGCCAAGAACAGAAATGTGAGGCGTTGCGTGTCATGGGGACGGCAGCACAGGAGCGCTTGAGGTTTGAGGGCTCCGCCGGGGAGGCGCGCTGCTGAAATCTCATTTGCCCCCATGCTTGCCGCTGACTCTGTCCCATGCTGCCACTCTGCACCCTCATTTTGCAGGTCATCGCGTTCCTGGACACCGGCGCCGGCAAGACATTCGTGTCGGTCCTGCTGATCAGGCACCGCATGCGGGAGCAGCGCCGCCTCGCCGCCGCCGCTGCTGCCGCCGCCGCTGCTGAGTCAGCCGCTGAAGCAGCTGCTGCACCCCCTGATGCGCCTGTCGACGAGGCCGCGGCTGCCGCGCCAGATCAGAAAGAAGCAGTAGCCAGCAGTGCAGCAGAGTCAGAGGCCCCGGCCTCGCCTGGCACGGCATGCAATGACGCCAGCATGGACGCACCAGTCGTCATCCCAGTGCACGACCCTTCGGGCGGACACGCCCACCGGGTGGCTGTGTTCCTGGCTCCCAAGGTGTGTGGACGAATGAGCGCGGCATGGCGCTGGGTGGTTGGAACCAGCAAGACGGGCATGGGTGCTGTACATACACATGCATGCGGCCCCGTGGGTGTGCCGGCGGCCAATGGTCATGGCGGCATGACAGCACGCCCACTTAGTCCTGAAAGTGGTGGCATTTAATGGCAGTAACCAAGCATGCACCCCCAGCTCTTGCCTTGCGCCTACATCCCCTTGCCGTGCCCTCCCCTCCCCCCGCCCCGCAGGTGNCGCTGGTGCTGCAGCAGGCGNAGGTGCTGCGTGCGCACCTGGGTCCCGCGGTGGCTGCCTTTGTGGGAGAGATGGGCACCGAGCTGTGGGAGAAGGAGAGGTACGGTGTCAGCTGTGAGACTGTGCATGTCTTCCGGGCGGCGCTGGCTTGGGGTTTGCTGCATGTGGGCGCAGGCGTGTAACGGCTCATGCCATGACTGCAACTGCGCCACATGCCATGGGTGTCGCTGAGCCTGCCACATGCACCGTTTGCCTTTCCCACCGCAGGTGGCACGCAGCCTTCCGCGACAACGATGTGGTGGTGAGTGCGTGCTGTGCGGCTCATCAGTGCGCCCGCTAGCCAGGGACTCTCATGATGCCGCTTGCTGCTGATGCTCATGCTTGCCCCTGGTGCCTGCTGCGTCCACCATGTGCGGCCGGACCTGCGCTACCACACCCAGCGTATTCCTTCCTCTCCTCCCTCCTCCCCCCTTCCTAATGCGATTGCAGGCCATGACGCCCCAGATCCTGCTCAACCTGCTGAGCCACGGCATCATCAAGGCAAGCGCTGTGCTGGATCCAGTTCTTATGCAGATACGTGTACCACCTATCTGTAACCCGCATTGACATCATGGATGGGAGTTGATTTTCCTGCCCAACACTCCGCAGATGTCTCAAATCCACCTGCTCATCTTCGATGAGTGCCACCACGCGCGCTCACGCCACCCGTACAACCGCATCATGCAGCAGTTCTACCATGCTCAGGTGAGGGTCGCGAGGGTGGCAGCAGGTTGGGGGGATGCTGCGAGTCTGGACGTTACATGGCACACGATGTGGGCTGAGCTGCAGGGTGCAGACACAAGCCTGTACAGCTGCCCCAACAGCACCTGTTTCTCATGCAACCCTTCCCTTCCGCAGGAGGCACTGCTGGCGCCTCGGCCCCACATCTTTGGCATGACAGCCGCCCCTGCGGATGTGCGGCGCAACGAGACGCAGGTGGGGTCCGCTTGGTAGCCAGCGCCACTCGCCTGACGCGAGCGACAGGCTGGGTGGACTTCACAAATGTGAATGACACCTGCATGCAAGCTGCACCTGTCAATCTGGCTGTGCGGAGGGCCTGGAGGCGCATGCAGCATGCCTGTCATTCATCACACCGGCTGCAAGCTGCTTCACTTGTCCTGCTTGATCATGCCACCGTGTGCAGGAGGACCTGGAGGCGCGCATCCTCATTCGTTGCAGTCAACCTGGATGCTCGGCATACCTGTAATGACTTGCACCTGCTTGCAACCCTCGCATCACTCTTGCTCTGCAGGAGGACCTGGAGGCGCGCATCCGCGTGCTGGAGGCCAACCTGGACGCACGGGTGGTCACCGTGGTCAACCGGGCCAGCGTGGAAGAGGTGCGAGCAATGTCGGAGCCAGTTGTGTTGGGGCAGCATGTGCTTGCCTTATTGGCAAGAAACGGTATGCCCGGTTATCAACACACCTCCCCGACTGCCCCGCTGTGCCCCTCAGGTGGCACCGCCGCCGCGCCTGCGCGTGGCCTCCTACCCCACCCTGGACTGGGAGGGCGGTCCGCTCGAGACGCTGGCTCGCCGCCTGGCCCGCGCCCGCAGCCGCCTGCAGTGTGCGGGCGCCAATTTTGAGTGAGCGAGAGAGGGCATTGGCTGATGTGGCTGCGGGTGCTGGTTGAAAGCATTCCTGCGCACACGGGCAGTTGCGATTGCAGATCACGCATCTGCGGGCTGGTGCCGCAGACACCTGCTGCCGGCCGTTCAACACCACCTTGCCACTGCCGCATTCGCTCCCCTCCCTGCCTCCCCGTGGCAGGCTCAACTGGCTGCGCTCGCTGCACCGCCACCTGAGCGTGCAGCTACTTATCACCGCTGCTTCCTCCCACTTTCTGCCTTCCCCCGCCAGGCTCAACTGGCTGCGCTCGCTGCAGCGCCAGCTGGGCGCCGATGACGTGGCGCCCTCCGCCCAGCGCATCTTCTTCGACCCCCTGGTGCCGGGCTTCACAGGTAAGGGGCCGCTTTGTGCTTAGAAACGTGCAACGCATTGGGGGTGTGCAACCAGCATGGGTGCTTGCAGTCAGAGGCTTGATGTTAGGAGTCAGCACAGCCGTACCTATGTGTGGAAGGGGCTTGCATGTTGTACGGGCTGCCGCTCAGGTTGCCACGCCTTCCTCCCTGGCTGCAGCCGCCCGGCTAGACCAAATGCTGGGCAGTGTGGAGCATGTGCTGCAGGTGGGTAGAGCTATGCATGGCGTGTATTGCTGTGGTTTTCAGCAGCGGCATTGGGATCGCCAGCATTAGCTGTAGCTGTGCTTCTCTTGCTTGTTACTTCAGTCCTTCAGCCACACCTGCCTCCCACCCCACTCCAAACCCGCAGACGCTGGGCCCCTACTGCGCTGCGCTGTGCGCCGCCGAGGTGTTTTCCTCCCTGGTCAAGCCTTCCCTGTCTGCGCACAGCAGCCAGGACTATGCGTACGCCCAGCTCAGCAGGGGCCGGGGCGGCCGGCCGGCCGCTGTGGGGAGGAAGGAGGGCGGCAGGGAGGGCGGGCAGGAGGCGGCAGGGGAGGATGATGCTGCGGAGGCAGCAACTCCAGCCC
Organism: Chlorella ohadii; assembly: GCA_025026875.1. Classification (NCBI taxonomy): domain Eukaryota; kingdom Viridiplantae; phylum Chlorophyta; class Trebouxiophyceae; order Chlorellales; family Chlorellaceae; genus Chlorella; species Chlorella ohadii. The sequence goes on along the minus strand of JADXDR010000058.1, from coordinate 36,427 downwards.
GCCCGCCCAAGCCCCACGCCATGCGCCTGTCGGGTGAGCGGCCACACTGCAAGGTTCAGCTGCAGTGTGCAACAGCGCCGCTGAACTGGCGGCATCTACCATGAGACCTAGGCAGATCTTCATTGCTGCCCATAGTGTGCCAGCTGTGCATGGTTGGCCTTGACCTGCGCCTGCCACCCTGCGGCCCATCTGCCCCTCCCTGCCGCTCCGCTCTCCTGCCTGCTCTGCAGAGGAGGAGGCTGAGCAGCGCGAGGCGGCCATTGTGGACGAAGTGATGGCGCAGGGCTTCGAGGTGGCAGGTGGATGAAGGGCCGGGTGCCATTCATGTCTGAGGTTGTTCTGGGGCAGAATTGGTGACAATCGGCGGTGCGAGTCACTCGGAGCGCTCCTTTTTACCTACAGCCACCTTGCCAGTTGCAGCCAAACCCATCAGCACTCGAATGCCACCCCTCCTCTCCCTTGTGCGAATGCCACCCCTCCTCTCCCTTGTGCAACACACTGCTCCGTGCCGAGGTGGAGAGCGAGCAGGTGGCGGCGCACCGCTCCGTGCTGGATGTGCTGGAGGGATTTGCAGAGCTGCTGGGCGAGCACGCCTTCCAGCATCCTGCAGCGCCCGCTGTGCGTGCTGCGCCCGCTGTGCCTGCTGCGCCCGCCGCGCCTGCAGAGCAGACAAAGCCGGCGGCAGCCATCGGTGGGCAGGTGGTGCCTGCTCAGGAGCAGGCGGGTGGCTCACCCACAGCAGGTGCAGCAGGCAGCACTGGGGCTGCGGCTCGCTCCGCCACCAAGGCAGACGAGTCCCAGAAAGGGCAGCCCTCCAGCAAGGCACCCGCTGCAGCAGCAGCTGCCGCAGCCCCTGTCCCTCGCTCGGTAGAGGAAGCTCTGGCCGATGTGCGGGGCCGTGTGGCCAGCGGCCAGCTGCTGGGCTCTGTGCCCCTGCAAGCCATGCGCCTGCTGCTGGCGCGAGTGCAGCCAGCGCAGCTGCAGTGGGATGTGGAGGAGCAGCTGCCGCCTGCTGAGGCCGCCGCCGCCTTCTCAGCTGCCACAGCCGCCGCCGCTGCCGCGGCCGCTGCGCAGGCTGTGCGTGCTGGGGGCNCTGAGCTGGCGGCAGCGCTGCGCAGCGGCGCCTGCGACAGCTTGTGCCTGGAAGCACAGATGCAGGCGGCTACGGCACAGGGGCGCGCCGGCCTGACGCTGCCTTCTTTCCAGCTGGTGTCTCCAAAGCTGGCCACTCTGGTGGGGCAGCTCATGCAGTATCGCTCAGCCGCCCTGGCGGCCACAGCCGCCGCTGCAGCTGCAGCAAGCGAGGATGCGGAGGGCGGCAGCACAGCGGCGGGCAGTGCCGCCTCAGCTTGCTGGTGCGGCATTGTGTTTGTGTCGCAGCGCATGGCGGCCTGGGCGCTGCACAAGATGCTGAGGTGAGGTGGGGGAGGTACCTGGTGTGAGTGTTGTGGGGTGAGCCGAGAGCTGCTTCTTGTTAGGACTTGCCGGCCTGCAGTTGACTTGCCAGCTGGAGGGAGCGCTGGACAGGCAAGTCATCTGGGCTTGGCCCATTACCAAGCGGGGCGAAGCAAGCAACACACTGCACCCTGCCTCACCAATCACCCCTGCAGCACGCTGCCGTGCACGCGCGGCGTGTTCCGCACCAGCGCCATCATGGGGCTGGGGCCGCCCGTGGGGGACGGCGTGTTTGGCTTCCAGGCAAGGCTGCTCTGGCGCTGCATATGCAGCCCATGCTTTTGCATGCTTCCATGACGCAAAGCAGCTCAACTTGAATTTCATTGAATGCCCGCCCTGCCTCGTCATTAGCTCCCCTCCACACTCCTGACCTGCCTGGTGCGCGTGTTTGACTCCTTGCAGGAGCAGTCGCGCATCCTGCGCCGCTTCCGCGCCGGCAGCATCAACCTGCTGGTGTCCACGGCAGGCAAGACATGCTCCGGCTCCAGTTCTTGTGACTTTGCATGCTGCGGTTGTGAACTTGCTTGTTGCAATGCCTCTGCACCCCCATCTCCTTCTTCAGCCGTGCCTCCCAGCCAAGTTGATGGAACCAATAAGACAGCCCTGCTCCCCGACCCCTGCTGCAGTGGCGGAGGAGGGCATCGATGTGCGCAGCTGCCAGCTGGTGGTGCGGTATGACCTGCCCGACACGGCGCAGGTGGGCAAAATGCTGTGGTACTGCTGCCTGTTGTGCTGGACTTGAATTGAGGGAAATCGTCAGTGTGGTGCCTCAATGTGGACGGCTTTTCCACCAGGTCGCCTGCTGGAGCTGCGTTGCTTCATACACCCCACTCAAACTGGCACCTGCTGACCAGCAAACATTGTGCCAAGCCTCTTGCTTGCGCAGTCGTACATCCAGTCTCGTGGGCGGGCGCGCATGCACAACAGCGAGCTGCTGCTCATGGTGCAGCAGGGGGTGCAGGAGCAGGAGGAGGTGAGTCTGAGGCAGCAATAGGTATGGGAGTGGAGGAGGCACATACTGGCATACCCGGTGCAGCTGTGCGGCCAGCACGAGAGCACCAGCTGCTCCTCCTTTGCTTCCTCCTTTGTCTGGATCAGCTGACTAACCACTGTCCCGCTTTCGTACCGGCCAGATGGTGGAGCACATGCGCAGCTACGAGGACCAGCTGCGCCAGGAGGTGCTGCTGAACATCGAGCGCCTGCAGGCGGGCCAGATCGACGATGATGACGTGGCAGCAGAAGCCGCTGAGCTGCAGGTGGCTTCCTGTTGAATTGCAGTTGGTCGAATAGCTGGGCACCTCCCGTGAATGGCCCTGCCGCTGCACCACGCTGCCCTGCTGCGTCCATCGTTCCAGCCTCGCTGTGGGCAACCACCATCATGGCATTCTCTTCCTTAAGCAGGCTGCACTGGCGGCTGCCCCGGTGTACGAGGTGCCAGCCACCGGCGCCAAGGTCACTCTGGAAAATGCACAGGTGGGCACATTATAGCCAGATGAACTGCGGTGCCATCTTCATTAGAAGCACTACTCATGTAGGCAGGGTGGCGTGGCTTGTCTTGCGGTGTTGCCTGCACGGACGGGGCCCACAATTGCTAGGGAGGCTGCGAGTTGAACTCTGCTTCCCAGCCTGTTTGTCACACACACATGCCTCACAACCCCCACCCGCTCCCCAATCGCAGCTGCTGCTGCACAGCTATGTGAGCCGGCTGCCGTCCGACCAGTACACCACGCTTCGCCCGCTGTACCGGACAGGTGGAGTGGGGCAGGCAAAGGAACGAGGCTACAGTGCAAGTGATGTAGGCCACAAGCCAAAGAGCTGCCCAGCCAGCACCGCACAGCTACTGAAGCAAGTGTGCAGTTGGCATGAATCATTGCTTTTTGCAAGCCGGCGGGAGCGGCAAGGTGGCAGGCTGGTACTGGATGAGCTCAGTGGTTGAGCCCAGCATCTGAGCAGGGCGCACCACACCGCCCTGCTTGGTTGCTGGGCCTGGCGAGCCTCCATGTACCGCCCTGCCCCTTGCTGCTTGGTGCTGCCCGCCAACGATTGCTGCTCTGCTCGCGGCACCCGCCCGCCCGCCCTCCCTGCCCCTGCCGCGCCGGGAGTGCAGAGCAGATTGGTCTGCACGCCTTCCGCACCCGCGTGTTCCTCCCAAACAACTCCCCTGTGGCCTGGGCCGACGGCGTGCACCAGGGCGGCCGCAAGCCCGCCATCGCGGCCGCCGCGCTGCAGGCCTGCAAGCAGCTGCACGAGGTGAGCGGTTCAACAGGACTGCGAGTTTGAAGGTTGCAAGCCACGCCGCGATAGCGCTGGCTCGTCATGTCTGCAGGGCTGTTAGTTGGGCCAAGCATGCAGGGTTCACCTCGGCTGGTTCGTACTGCCAATGCTGCCTGCTGTGCTTTTGAAGCCCCTCGCACCTACCTGCCTCCACTGCCATCACATGCAGTTGGGCGCCCTGAATGACTACCTGCTGCCTGCTGTGCTTGATGAGCCCAAGCGTGCACCTCCCGCACCCAAGCCGCCCAAGCAGCGCCCCGCCGCCGGGCGCAAGCGCCTGGCTGAGCCTGGTGGGTGGTAGGCCGGGCAGCGAAGGCTACACTGCCCTGAATCATTATTAGTTCCTGGCAGGCTTTGCATGTGCCTACTGCCTGCAAAATGAATGAGCTCAGCAGTCTCAGAGGCTCTGCTGCTTGACCTACCTTTAATTGCAGACGAGCTGCTGAAGAACAAGGCACACGAGCCGCTGCCCCCGGTGGTGATCGAGGAGTCGCGCATGCTCAAGGGTGCGCCTGGGTGTGCTTGTCAATCCACAGATGATGCTGATTCTGAACGGTCGCACTGGCAGTGACTGAACAGCTTGCATGTGCCTGGCATTCCAGCTTGACAGAGAGCCTCTGCAAGGTGCGCAGTCTATAGGCTACCACTTTGAAAGCTTGATGAGCACAGCACGCTCCCCTTGCTCCCTGCAGGCTGCCTGCAGGGCCTGCTGACCCAGGAGCGTGTCACTCTGCATTGCTACCGCTGGCAGGCAGCAGCCCCCGGTGGCCCTANTGGCCGCAGCCAACGGCGGCAGCAGCATTGCAGCCGACCTTGCCGCTGAAGCTGCCAACAGCCCTCAGCTACAGCAGCTGCTGGGCTCCCTGCAGCAGCTGGGCCTGCTGCTGCCCGCGCCGCTGCCGGACAAGCTGCCAACCTTCTCCCTTGCCGTGCCGGCAGCCAGCAACAGCGCTGAGCAGGACGGCGCACCTGCCGGCCAGCCCAGCGGGCCCACTGATGCCTCCACACCAGCAGCTGCAATTAGTCCCAGCAAGGATGCAGGCGGCGAGGGCGCCAGCGCCGGCCAGCCTACCGGTGGCGGCAAGCGAGCCGCCACAGTGCGCACCGTCGGCACAACTGCCTGTACCATTAGCGTGCAACTCGTGCCAGCTGGCACTGTGGAGCTCTCTGCCGACCAGCTGAAGCCGCTGCTGGGGTGCAGCAACGCCCTGCTGGCCCACATGTTTGCACGAGGCAGCTACTGCGGGGCAGCCACCAAGCTGATTGCCAGCGAGGCGGGCGAGGAGGACGCTGCGCCTGCTGAGCCGGCTGAGGGCGGCGAGGATGGCCCGGATGGCATGGCGGCCGCAGGGGCCGCAGCAGGCGCCACAGAGGCGCCGGGCACCCCTCCCGCCGCTGACCCCTCTGCACCAAGCAGCCCGCCTGTGGTTGCTGGATCCGAGGGCATGCCGCCTGCATCTGGTGCGGGCCAGCAGCCAGGAAAGCAGCAGCACGAGCCCATGCAGGTGGACAGCGAGGCAGGCAAGGCCCAGCCTGCAGGCACCACCCAGCCTGCCACAGCCACAGCCGCACCTGCGGCCGCAATTGCTGCAGCAAGCACAGCACCCGCCACAGCAGGCACAGCCCCCATCCGCCAGGAGGATGCAGAGGCAGCCGCGGCCGCCGAGCAGCTGGTGCAGCGCGCCCTGCACCGCGTGCTGCTGCTGCACGACAAGAAGGTGCTGCCTCGCCGCAAGCGCACGCGGGCGGAGGAGCAGGCTGCTGAGCTGGCATCCTGTGCCACGGCAGCAGACGAGGCAGGGTTCCTGCTGGCACCCCTGCTGGTGGAGGCTGGGCAGGCAGGCACTGAGATGGGCGACGCCGGCAGCGGCAGCCAGGCCAGCTGCAGCGGTGGCGGCAGCAACGGTGCCGCCGCAGCGCTGGACTGGGCAGCGGTGCACGAGATTGCGGCTGTGGCTGCCTTTGAAGGCAACCTGCTGGAGTGGCTGAGCCAGCAGGAAGAGGAGGAGGGGGAGGAGAGGGCTGCTGAGGAGCCAGCCACAAAGGCGGCCCACAGCATCGAGGCAGGGGCTGGCTCTCAGAGCCGGCCTTGCAAGGGCAGCCTGCTCAGCAGCAGCCACGCGGCCGCCTTGTCTGGGCGCGTTGTGGTGACATGCTACAACGGGCAGAGCTACCTGCACAGGTGGGTGATTTTGTATCTGGCCAACACGGGTTGCCTTGCTGAGTAGGAGGTGCATGGGCAGGGGGGAGCAATCACACGTTGAGCATGGCGGGCACCACATGCCCTGTACCTGACCCTGCGTCATTGTCTGCCCTGCCTTTTGCAGGGCCATGGCGGAGGGCCTGACCATGGACTCCACGTTTGTGCGAAGGTGAGCACCTGGCCAGACGGTCATGATGGATTGGCCCGATCTTCTCGTGGATCCAGTGTGTGTTCAGCAATGATTGAGCCGACTCACCAAGTGCCGCTATGCTGCATGATCACTATCTGCTGCAGCCCACCAGACCACCAGGAGCGAGCCGCCAAGAAGGCCCGCCTGGCCGCTGAGGCAGCAGGCACAGCGGGCACAGCGGGTGCAGCAGCAGGCGAGGCTGGTGACTGCGGCGGCACTGGCTCTGCCCAGCCCCAGCCCATGGCTGTTGATGGCGCCGCGGTGCCCGCTGAAGGGCCCTCCCCGGCAAAGGCACAGCCATCCCCAGCCACCGAGCTGGAGGCTGCAGCCACAGCAGCTGCACCCGAGAGCCCAGCAGTCGACAGCCCTGAAGAGGAAGAAGCACCTGTAGTGACCTACGCTGAGTATTATGCGGCCCGCTGGGGCCGCAGCGGCCTGTCCCCAGAGCAGCCCCTGCTGTTGGCAGCACAGGTGTCACGCCAGCAGCTGGCTCGGGGCCTTGACCTGCGCCGCTCACGCAAGCGGCCCTACTCGCTGCCCGCCTGCGAGGGGGAAGGTGGGCTGGGGGTGGGAGTTGAAATGCAATGCAGTGCTGGGGGCGTGCGTGATGTGCACATCAAGCATCCGCATTTTGCTGCCATGCGCACCTCAACGCCTGAGGTCTGGACTGTTCCTGCCCAACCCGGCACTGCGCAACCACGGTGCCACGGGCACGGGGTGACTCCCTCCCTCCTCTCCCCTGCCCGCCTGCAGATGAGGTGCACCTGGTGCCCCAGCTGTGCGTGCTGCACCCCGTGCCCGTGGCACTGTGGCGCCCGCTGGGTGGGTTGCACATGGGACTTGTTTCCGCGGCTGGACGAGCNNTGTGCCTTGCATGCTTTGATGGGGTGCCAGCCTGCCCTCCCACCCACATGTGTATGCACACGGCTGCCCACCCCTGGATGACCAACCCTGTCTAACCACTCGTGCCACCCTGTGCCACTTCCCAGGCACGCTGCCCGCGCTGATGTGGCAGCTCGAGGGCGCCCTGCTGGCCGACCACCTGCTGGCCAAGCTGCTGCCCGCTGGCCTGCCGGCAGAGCAGTGAGTGTGCCGGGCGACGGGATGTGACTTGGTCAAACAAACCGGTGCATGCGTGTCATGCGAGCCAGCTGGCTTCAAGAGCGCCGACGGCAGCTCTCGGGCGACATTCCAAATGCCGGGCCTCCAGGTTCCGCACCCCAGCCATCTCTCACGTTCATCTCCATGCAAGCATGCATGCTCTATGCATCCCTCATCTGCCACCCTGCCGCCCTCACAGGGCGCCCCCTCTGGAGCTGGTGGCGGCCGCCGTCACCGCCCGCTCCGCGCTGGACTGTGCCGACCTGGAGCGCCTGGAGACCCTGGGAGATGCTTTCCTCAAGTTTGCGGTGAGTGCATGCCGGGACATGGTGGCAGGTGGTGCTGGTTGCCTGGCTGGCTGGAAGACGGCACGGCGCTGGGGCCTAGCCTCCCTTGCCCTGCCACAACACCTCCAGCTGCCGTAAGCTGATGTTCCCCACACATGGCCTGCTCCAATGCAGGTGTCTGCCCAGCTCTTCTCCGCGCACCGCCAGTATCACGAGGGCCAGCTGACCAAGCGCAAGGTGACCACAGCAGGCGCAGCATGCCGTTGTGTGCCCGTTGCACCTGCTCCCGGGGCACATCTCGCTCGCCATATGTTCAGCTGTCTCCAACACATCTCTCTGTCGCCTTCTCTCCCCTTCCCCGCAGGAGCTGGTGGTGGCCAACATCCACCTGGCGGAGGCGGCGGTCAAGGTGAGCAGGCTCCTTGCTTTGTCCTGACATTTTGCCAATCTGTTGTGTGGTTCGCTCAGTGATGCCCTGCCATCATTAGCGCAGTCCAATGTGTCGCGTCTCCAGCTGCAGCTCATCCTACCCTCACACCACCCTACCCTCCTCCCACTCTCGGCAGCTGGGCCTGGACCGCCGTCTGCGCGTGCTGCCCTTCAGCATGCGCAACTGGGCCTCTCCCGCCGCCGTACGGGTGCGTCGCCTGGCACCTTGCCATTGTCTGTCCCCAGGCTAGTCTAGCCTAATCTAACAGCTTAGCGCCAGCCCCTGAGGTCCCCTTCATGAGGGAATGAAATCAAGCACTCATGAATGGTTAACGGCATACACCCGTCTGTGCCCGGGCATGCGCCTGCGCGGCTTGCCTTGCGTGCATCCTGCGCCCGCCACTGCGGCTTCTGCCAAGTGCGCATCGCAGTTCTTCACGCACACACCCCATTGTCCCTGGCCATTCCCTGCCCAATTCCTCAAGCAGAAGGGCTCCAAGGTCCTGGCGGACGCAATGGAAGCGCTGCTGGGCGCATTTGTGGCCACGGGCGGCCACTCCGCCGCGCTGGCCTTTCTGCAGGTGGGATCCGGAGTGGAAGTGGGGTTGGGGCGGCAGGTGTGGTGCAGGTGCACCAGAGCGAACTCTTGCAGGTGCATGCGCTACAGTCCCTTGCCGGCTTGGCTTGAGCCCAAACTATCAGCCCCCTCCTCATGCCTGCCTGCCCCCACCCTACCCTTGGCAGCACCTGGGCCTGCTGAAGGATTGGAAGCCCGCCTCCGCCGCCGCCTGCATCCAGCCCCCCAGCGGCTCGGCCGCAGCTGCCGCCGAGGGCGGCGGGGCGGCAGGTGGAGGCGAGGGCGAGCAGGGAGGGGGCGGCGTCGAGGTGGAGTCTGATGTGGCGGCCATCGAGGCGGTGCTGGGGTGAGGAGGGGGAGGAGGTACAGGTGGAGCTTAGTTAGCCTTAGCCTGTGTGGCTGGCAGCATGACAATGGCAGGTTGGCGGTTGCCACGACCCTGTTTGCAACCGGTACATCACATACGCTTGCACCCAAGTTCAGCCTCACAAGCCACCAACTGCCGGCCTGCAGGCACACCTTCAAGCACAAGTGGCTGGTGGACGAGGCGCTCACGCACTGCAGCTGGCCCGGCAGCGGCACGCGCTGCTACCAGGTGATCGGGACTAGAGGCAATGGCGTCGCCCTGGGCCGCCAGTTGGCCACTTGGTGTGCGGAGCTGCAGGGCAGCTTGAATCGATTTCAGCACCGCTACTATGAACGTTACGCACCACTCACGCTCACGCTCAAGTTGCTTTCGACCACCCCTGCTGTTCCGCAGCGCCTGGAGTTCCTGGGGGATGCGGTGCTGGATGCGCTGGTCACCACGCACTTCTACACAGTGCACAGGTGGGCGCATGACGAGCCCACCCGTGGCAGCAGTGTCATTCTTCGATGCAAATACTGTGACTGAGCCTGCCGTGCTGTTGACGACCTCAGTCTTGGATTGAAGTGCCAGCCTGAGGCCACCCTTGCGGTTACCCCTCGGCACCCTCTTGCCCGCAGCGGGTGCACCCCCTCTCAGATGCACGACATGCGCAGCGTGGCTGTCAATGCCTCGCGCCTCGCCTTTGCGGGTGCGGGCACCAGAGGGGAACATATTAGTGCAAGGGGTGGTGCAGCCCAATGTGCTGCTCCGCTGCTGAGCCTTGCAAACACCCCCTCAATTGCGGTTGCCCTCCTCCCTCCTCCCTCCCTGTTGCCTCAACAGCTGTGAAGCACGGCCTGCACAGCCACGTGCGCCACCAGAGCCCCCGCCTGTTTGGCCACATCACAGGTGGGGGCGGATTTTGGGTGCCGCACTGCCTGTGGCCTGAACTTGGGTGTGTTGGCGGGACCTGCAGCTTGTGAGCAGCTTGGCTGAACTGAGCACCCAAGTGCATAGGACCCCGGGTGTTGGCACATTTCCACACCGCCCATCCCCAAACAGACTTTGTGGCTGAGTGGAAGGACCGTGTGCAAGACGCGATGGAGGCCCAGCAGGCGGCTGCCGCTTCTGCTGGCACCGCCAGCATGGCCACAACCAGTACAGCAGGGCCAGAGAGCGGCGCCGCTGCTGTCGGTCCAGCTGCGGTTGCTGATGGAGGCAGCGGCAGCGACGCCAAAGCAGCAGAGGCGGCTGCCCTGCGTGCTGCGCACCAGTCGGTGCTCACCCAGTTTGCCTTTGGCTTCCGGGCCATCCAGGCGCCGAAGGTGGGTGTCCGGCCAATTGTTGATCCTGGCCTGGGTCCCACGTCAATCTGTCTGCAAGCTGTGCACATGTGCCGAGGTCCGGGGGCTGCTTGGCAAGCGCTGCTCTGCCTGCAGGTGCATGCATATGAGCTTGATGGAACATCTGCTCAGCAGGGAGCCAACCCACAGGCACTCCATTCCCTCTGCTTCCTTGCTGCTCCCCAACCCCCCAGGTGCTGTCTGACATTCTGGAGAGCCTGGTGGGAGCGGTGTACGTGGACACGGGCGGCCAGCTGGACGCCGTGTGGGCCGTCACTCAGGTGGGCTGCGGGGCAACACAACTGTAGCTTGCAACTCACTTTGTTGTGTGGGCCTTCCTTCAGACGCCGTGGCCTCGACAGTCGCAGCCTGTGCGGCAGCCATCTCAACTTTTCCCATCATTGCACCCTCCCATGCAGCGCCTGCTGGACCCGCTGGTCACCCCCGACACCCTGCCGGTGCACCCCATACGCAAGCTGCAGGTGGGGCTGGGCCCAGTTGGGTGCACCAGTAGCTTTTTGCTGGCCGCCTGGGTCCCAGGAGCTGTTCATACTGTGGAATGAGGCAGCCAGCCGCTGCGGCATAGTGCATGGCGGCACGAAGTGCGCAGCTGCGTAGGCTCCCTTTGCTGCACATGCCGCCCCTCCGCCCATCCTCACCTCCAAATACCCCATTACGGGCCCCACTGCTTCTTTTCCACCGCAGGAGCTGGTGCAGCGGTGCGGCGTGAACCCAAAGTACGAGGAGGCAGCTCGGGAGGACGGCGGAACAGCCCGCGTGCACGTCAAGGTGAGTGGACTGGGGCAGGGCAATTTGCATGGGCGGGGTGGCATGCCCCAAGGCCGGGGTGGCATGCCCCCACGATTGGGGCAGGCGGGCGTGTTCGGTAGCTCTGCGCTGCTCAGCAAGTGCTGCAGATTTATGCTCGGCATGGTGGCAGCATGTGACCATGAACTGCGTGCGCAGTTGTGGAGGGCAGCTGGGCGGGCTGGCATCCTGCTGCGTGCACTGCGCAGCTGTGGCGCCCGCCTCTGCTGTCCAACAGCTCACCTGCAAGCATTGCAACGTTAACCCTTGCCGCAGGTGTCTGCCTGCGGCGTGCTGCTGGGGGAGAGCGTGTTCCAGGCCACCAACTTCAGGTGTGGCCTGGGGCCACAGGTGCTACCCAATTGCAAGCATATAGCCTCCCATGTGGGCCCTCCCACAGGGCTGGGATGGGTGGTAAGGCAGCCTCGAGTAAAACTAATCATCACCCCCGCTCCCTGCCTCCTACTGCCTGCAGGTCCGGCTGCCGCCTGGCGGCCGAGGCCGCAGTGCAAGCCTGGCCAGAGCGCTGCGCCGAGGTGGCAGCCGCAAAGGCGGCTGCTCAGGCGGCGGCGCAGGCGGCCGCTGAAGCCAAGGAGGCTGAAGAGCAGGCCGCCGCAGAGACAAAGGAGGCTGGAGAGCGGGCGCCAGGTGCCGAGCAGGCTGCGGGAGGAAAAGATGAAGTGATGGCAACGGCCGGCGGCGTGGCAGTGTGATCCAGAGCCACACACCTGCTTGCAGTTGGCGGCGGTTGTTGAAGGAGCGAGTACCGAGCCCCAATGCTTTACCGCTTTGCAGTTGTTTGATTGTTGAGCATCCACCGCCGCAGTGCACTACTCTTCTAAAGTTTGTTTTAGCGTGTATGCTGCGGCTGCATGTGCACAGTGCAGTTTGAGTTTGTATCTGCAGAGCAGGTCGCCGCATGTGGCAAGTGGGTGTTACATGGCTGGCCAAGAGGAGACGCGCATGGAGAGGCAAGGAGGCAGCGGCCACAGCCTAGCAGTCAACAGACGCAGGTAAGGACAAGGTGCATGAGGTTTGTAAGTCGACTGAGGTAGGTTGAAAAGACGCAGGTGGGGCGAAGGTCACAGAGGGTCACTTGCAAGAGAGCAGGTCACGTGGGTCACATGCGGGGCGGTCACGCAAGCGGGCGTTGCAGTGGGCTACAAGAAAAGCAGTGCTGCTGTGCTGAGTGGTAAAGCGTTGAACAAATTGTGCTGTGGCGGATGGCATGGCGGCGGTGACGGCATGCACATCAGACGAGTGGCTGGAGTGGAATAGGCTCAAGCGGGGGAGGCGGTGCGGCTGCTCTTGCGGCGCGGCTTCTTTCGAGCAGCTGCCTCGGCCGCCGCCTCCTCCTCAGTCTGAGGGCGCAGCTGGTCTTCGTACTGAGACAAGCGCTGGCGAACCTGCAGGCAGGCGGAAGGAGCAGGGCTAGACTGGTCGGTTTGAGCGCGGGCTGGAGAGCCCAGCATGGGATGAACCAGCAGCTCTCGGAAGCAGGCAGCGCTTCCCGGCGCATGAAACACAGCCAAGCTGTCTAAACACCGCCAGCACTGCTGCCCCAGCACTGCCGGCCCCCCGCTCACGTATTGGTAGAGGTGCGGCTGGGCAGCGATGCGCTGCATGTACGTGCCCGCCTTGTCGGCAAACAGCGTGTCCAGCACGTGCCGCATCTGTAGGGAGTTCCAGGGAAGGCAGGGCGGAGCACCGATATGGTCATATGGTCAGCCGGGCGGAGCGGGGAGGATGGTGAGCGCGGCTGGGGCGGTTGAAATCACATCTGGGTGCATCGCATCAGAAAGGGTGGCCAATGCGCGCAAACAATATGGGCAACAGCCGCTACCACCAGCCTCACCTGGTTGAAGATGTACGGCGCCAGCACGCCCAGCACAAAGTTGAGCAGGAAGGCGGGGATGAAGGGGATGTGGGGGTCCAGGTGCACCATCAGCGCTGCCTCTGTGCGCGGCGTGCCGTCCGGGCTGGGCGGCAGCGGACTGTGAGAGGAAAGGGTCATGGCGAGAGACTGTTAGCGGCAAGGCAGGTTGGAACACGTTGATTGCAACTAGCATGCGGGCACACCGGCGTTGGCAGGACAAGCTGTTCTTTCAGCGCACCTCATCTTGATGCAGGAGCCGGGCAGGATGTTGATGAGCTTGCGCTTGCCCCACTCCTTGGGCACCGGCTTGTGGCCTGCGGGGCAGCGAGCATGGTGCCATCAAGCGGTCGGCAACGAGAGCAGGGCAACTTGAGTGCGCAACGCAGATGGTTGGCAAAGCAGCCGCACCAACAGCACAGTGCAGCGCAGCGCAGCGCGGCTCACCCGGTGGCAGGTCCTCAAGTGCGCAGTCCTGCAGTTCCACCAGCAGGCACTGGTGCTCCTCAGCCAGGTCAAAGCCGCGGCAGCGCAGCAGCGCCTGCATGTGCCTGCGGGTGATGGATTGAGGGTGGGCAGTGGGGTCGGTAGTTGTAGCGCCAGATTGCAAGCGGGCAAGCAGACGTGAAAGCAAGGCCATGCCGAGCACACAGGCACGAGCTAGCAGCATCAGCGTCCAGCAAGCATGCTCCCCCCGTCAACATATGTTGAGGGCTGCACCATGCATGCCACAGCCACTGCCGGCCAGCAGCCCCTCACTTGAAGGGCTTCATCATCCACTGGGCGCCATACACGTAGCTTTCAAAAATGGAGGGCTCCGCCAGCATCTCGCTGGCCAGGCTGAACCTGCACGTGAATAGTGGAGGAGGGCGGGGGTGCGGCAGGCTCAGGTGGGTGGGCCCCGCACGCCGCCTGGTAGGCAACAAGCTCAGCAATGCGCCATCATGGTCGACAAGCTGCTGCGGCTCCACACACATGTTCTCTGCGTCACTCGCAATGGCCCCACTTCCACAGCCGCCCCTGCTCACTTGTTCCACGTGACGATGAGGTCGAACTCGTGGGCCAGGGCCAGCAGGTGCTCCAGTGGGTGCTCAAACACGGCGGCAAACTTGAGGCTGCAGGAAGAGGACTTGTAGACGACATCTTTGAGCATAGCAGATGCGAAGCGCTCCTTCAGTGACTTGGCACGGTAGCAAAGCCTCGAGTGAGGTGGCCACCAGATGCACCCACCATGCATCCCTTTGCCGTCACCGCCATGCAATCCTCTCTACGCTGCACCAGCTGCCCCGCCCCAACTCCCATCATGCGCCCCGCCCTCCTCCACCACGCGCACCTGTGCACTGTGGTGCCGCGCTGGTGGCGGTAGTGCACCTGCAGCGCGTCCGAGCGGGATGTCATCCACCCGCTGTGGTCCTCCAGCGCTGCCAGGGTTTCGGTTGCCCAGGCCGCATCCTGAATGACTTGCTCGACGTCCAGCGTTGCTCCCTCTGGCAGCAACGTCTCCAAGGTTTGCCTGGGAAGGGCCGCAAGCTCCGCCAGGCTGCAGCCCGCCTGCTGTGCAGCGCCCAACAGCAAGCTGTGCGCGCTGAGCACGCGCGCCTCGGCGCCCAACGCAGCCGCTTTCCCAAGCGCCGCACGCGCCGCAGGCTGGTCCAGCGCGCTTCGAAGCTGCTGGGACCGGGAGCGCTCGAGCTTGAGAGCCGCCGACGGCCGCTGCGCCGCCTGCACCACCACTTGTGCACCAGCTTCGAGAGCCGCTGAACGCTGGCGCTCTGCCGCTGCCCGGTCCTCCTCTCGCTGCTCGTTGGCGCGAGCTTCCAGCTCGGGCGGCAGCAGGTGGCCGTGTGCTTTGAGCACCTGCCGTGCGGCGCAGCAGAGGGCAGGGCGTGGGGTAAGGGAGAATGCACTGGGTGCGAGAGGGTGAGTGCTGGCTGGCACAGAGGCACCCAGACCAGACAACGCAGTTGCGCTACTGTGCTTCGCAAGGATGGTTTTTCGCACCACCCCGCCCGGCTGTACTTGTGCTTTCAACCCCTCTTGAGCCGCACCTGGATCGCTGCATCCACGCTGGGGTCGTGCAAGTGCTGCTCCTGCTCCCACTCCTCCAGCACCTCTGCCAAGCCCTCTGCAACATGTGCCAAGGCAGAGAGGCAGGCGCTGTGGTGCGCGCAGCAGCAACTAATGCACTTGCAGCAGCTTCCGCTTGCGTTTGCACGAGGGCAGAGGGGCCGCATGCGCAGATGCCCGCCGGCTGCGCGGCACAAACAGCACCGTGCCCTGCACCCACCGCTGCCAATGTCTGACAGGGCATCGTGCCACTCGTCGTCGCCGTCGCTGCTGTAGCCTGTGGCGCTGTGATAGCCGCTCAGGGAGGTTCGCCGGGCAGAGCGTGGGCTGCCGGCGGCAGGCGCCGCTGCCGCTGCCGACGGCACCGCCCCTGAGGCGACCGGAGCGCCGTTGGCGGCACTAACGCTAGCTGGATCGACCTGGGGCTTGATCTGCTCGCCGCTCTGGGCCCCGCCCGGCGCTCTGCAGCAGCCCAGCGCCTGCCCCATAGCGGGGGGNTCGGGATGCGGGCGTTTGGTGCTTGTGGGATGGTCAGGATAGTTGGTTGATGATTGAATGAAGCAAATTGTGCGCTCTGATGCGCGTCCCCCGCACGGTGTGCTTGCTGGTGGCCCCATGTGCACAAATGCGCAAGAGGCGCGCCTGCCAAGGGCCTGCCAGCCGCGAGATCGCAGAGTTGGCATTGCTCAGAACGCATTGCGCACAGCGTGAGCGCTCCCAGAGCACCCGGTCGCAGCGGCAGTGTGCCAGCAGAGTGTGAGCCTCCCATCTGGGCGAGCCGCCTATAGTGCAGTGCGTTGTATCGTCTCTGCAGCAACATCATGGCGTCACTGGCGTTTGCCGGCTGCCCACCCGTCATGGCGCTGCCGCAGCGACGGCTTGGGGCAGCGCCTGCAGCCCAAGTGAGCTCCGTTGGCACCAGTGTGGAAGCACATGCTACTTGACAAGCTGCAAGCGCGCCTGGCGAGCCTTGCACACTGCCGCCGCCACTGCCGCCGCCTGCGCCTCCGCTGCCTGCACCCATTTTGCTGCCACGACATGCCCCGCGTTCACTTGTACGCCTCCTGCCTTGCAGCAGCAGCAGCCATTTGTGCAGCATGCGGCACGGTCACAGCCACGGCCACTGCGGCGGCGAGCCGGCCCCGTGCTTGCTTCTGCCGAAGCCGCCGCCGCTCCGCAGCAATCGGCGCAGCCGCCAGCCGCCGCGGCGCAGCAGCAGCAGGAGCAGCAGGGGCAGCAGGCGGCGTTGCAGCAATCTGTGGGCGTGCACGGCGCGCGGGTGGTTGTGCAGGACATGGTGAAGCACTTCCAGACGCGGCGAGGCGTGTTCAAAGCGGTGAACGGCGTGGATGTTGCGATGGAGCCCGGCACCATCACAGCGCTGCTGGGGCCCTCCGGCTCAGGTGAGAGGCGCACTGCTGCTATTGATTGCTACAGTTGACTCCAAAACAAGTTTGCAAGTGGCCGTGTGCTGTTGACGGCTGCTGCCTGAGTAAGGCTGTGCAGCAGGCTTGCCTGTTCAGCACTGCGCCGGGCATGCTGCTGTGCCCTGCCGCCTGCTGGCGCTTGGCTCTGCACCTCTGCCGCTGACCCCTGCTCAGCATGCTGCTGCCGCGCCGCCCTCCATCCCTCTCGTTGCCGCTAACTGCCAGCTTTCCGCTCCTCCCTCTGCCCCTTTGTCGCAGGCAAGACGACGCTGCTGCGGCTGGTAGCGGGGCTGGAGGAGCCGACGGCGGGGCGGGTGCTGTTTGACGGCGAGGACGTGACGCAGTACGGCGTGCAGGACCGAGACCTGGGCTTTGTGTTCCAGGTGCGGCGTGTTGAAATGTCTAGGTTTAAGTTGTGGGCGCAGGCCACGCTGGTGCGGTGCGCAGGGCACACGGTCAAGTCGTGTGTGCAGGCCAGGCGCATGCAGGCTGCCGATGCCTGGTTGCCGCTTGCTGCTGCGCTGACGCATGTTTTGGTTGGGCCGGTGCTGCCTGCTCAGCGCTCCTCTGCCCTCAAACTCAATCCTGTGCCTGCAAACCCACAACTCAGCGTCAGCCTTGCTTTCCGGCCTGCGCAGGGCTATGCGCTGTTCAAGCACATGACTGTGGCAGACAACATCACGTTTGGGCCGCGCATGCGCAAGATGAACATTGACCTCGAAAAGCGGTAAGCATCCGGGGGGCTGCTTCGTATGCCGCACCACCCAGATTTTGCCGTCGTTCATGCAGACGCATGGCATCTGCTGCGCACAGCGGAGGGCGCGCATGGCTGCAGACGTGCTTCAAAAGTCCACAGCTGCGCCGCTGCGGTCATGCTCAATGTTTACGAGCTGCTGGAGCTAACCGCCCTGCAGCAATCCTTCAGTTCTGATCGAGGGTTGCTTACTGAAAGCTTTGCCACTTTTTTTGCACTGCAGCGTTGAGGAGCTGCTCGAGCTCACAGGCCTTCAGGGCCTGGGCGGCCGCTACCCGCCGCAGCTGTCGGGCGGGCAGCGGCAGCGCGTGGCCATGGCGCGAGCGCTGGCCTGCAACCCGCGCCTCATGCTGCTGGACGAGCCATTTGGAGCGCTGGACCCCATTGTGCGCAAGTCGCTGCGGTGAGTGCGGGGGCAAAGGTTGCCTTGCAAATGCAAAATGCAAGTTGGGGTGGGCCGGCTCGGGCGGGGTGGGCAGGTGGCCGGTTCAGCAAGCAGGCCGCCTGCTGGGCTGGGCTGCTCCCTGGTCGCTGCATTTCCATTCATATTGTGCAATCGGAATGATGACCCTTCCGTTCAAATGGCCAGCAGGAGGCGCACTCAGCCAGCAGCTGTACTGCAGCAATGCCATGTTGCAAGCCCCTCCTCACCATGTGCATAATTCTGGACACCCTGCAGGAATGGGCTGCGGGACATTGTGAAGCGCATTGGAGTGACGACCGTCATTGTCACCCACGACCAGGTCTGTTTGGAACTGCCGGGGTTGAGCAAGCAGTGCAGGGGCTGCGCTTCGCCTCGGGCCTTTTTGCACCACGTTTGGCAGCTGACCAGGGCTGCGGGCGCTGTGCCGCTGCGGTCTCTGCCACGCTTGCACTGCCAGACGTGGCAGTGGCGGTTGAGTTGAAGGAACACGGCCCGCTGATGGCCATGCGCGGCTGCCCTCTGTCTCCACATGGGTCTCAACCCAAGCTGCGCTCGTACTGCTGTTTTTGGGTGCAGGAGGAGGCCTGGGACATTGCTGACCAGGTGGTCATCTTTAACAAGGGCGCCATCGAGCAGCAGGGCACGCCGCAGGTGGGCAGTGCTGCCACGCGCATGCTGCTGCTGTTGTGCGCAAGTTTGTAGGCAATGGACAGTTGGCTGCCAGTTTGGATGCAGCGTAAGAGCAGCCTTTATTGGTTGTTGGCTGGGTCCTCGCTGATGCGCAGTAGCCTGCCTGAACCCTGTCCCACCCCTGCCCCGCCCTGCCGCAGGAGGTGGGCCGCGCCCCTGCCTCGCCCTTTGTCATGAACTTTGTGGGCGATGTGAACCACCTGCCCGCCTCCAGCCAGGTGCGCAGGGGCTGGGGCTTGCGGATTGCTGCACTGCTGCAGCCGCTGCACGGCGCGTTGCATTGCCGAGCGTTGCCTGCGTGTCTGTAGGCAAGCAGCTGATGCTGCAAAGCCGCACGGGAGCAGTTTCGATGTGGCTTTTGATCCAGCAGTCCGGCGTCCCACCTGCCTGTGCCCAGCCGGCCAGCTTCCCACCCTACCAACTCACACTGCCCATCGCCTGCCCCTCCTGCTCGCGGTGCAGCTGGTGCGCAAGATGAACTTCCACACCGACAAGCCGTTTGTGATGTGCCGGCCCGCGGGTGAGAGAGCCTAGCAGCCGGCAGCAGCCTGTTGCATCGCCTGGGGAATCTTGCAAGCCGGGTGCCTGCTGGGTACCATGCACCTCAGTGCCAATGCCGCCCCGCTGTCTCGCAACCCCTCCGCGGTGCTTGAGGCTCTCCTGCAAACAGCCCTGCTGCGCCTCTGACCTCCTGTCCCCATTTCCACCCCACTCACCCCACACAGACATCACGGTGCACACCAGCTACGAGTCGCCAGAAGCAGCCGCCTCTGCCGCCGCTACGGTGCACGACAAGCAGAACATGGGCAAGCTGGTCCGATACTACCTGCGCTTTGACGACGGCGTGGTGAGTGGCTGGCCCAGATGTGGGAGCTGATACGTAATGATGCGTCCGGCATCCTGCCCCAACAGCAATGTTCCTGCCTGGGGGCTTGCTCAGCACACAGCAAATCCCTGGCTACAGCAGAGCCAGAAGCCGCCTCAACCTGCTAACACCACCACCCCGCCTGTGCTCCCCTGCCTGCCTGCCCGCCCACAGGACATTGACTTTTCGGTGCCTCGGCGGCAGGACGAGGAGCAGTACGACCTGGACGTGGGCCAGCGCGTGTACGTGTCGGTACCGCCGGAGCGCATGATGGGCTTTGACTATGCAGAGGTGGACGGCTCGGCGGTCACCGCCTAAGGCGGCAGCTTTTTGCAGCGCGAGGAGTCGGGCAGCCGTGCGGCAGCCTGCCGCATGCCGGTCGCCCCACCTCTTCCAGCCCCTTGTGCCATTGGATGCAGCACGGCTGTTGCATTCCAACCAGTATTGTTGCCCCTGCCTGTGTGCCACGCCGCTTGCTCCATCTGCAAATCAGCACTGCATACCCCACCTGCCCAGAGTTTTGTGCACCCTTGGTAAGCTCACTAGGACTACTAGTTGCAACTGAACGGTGCACAACATGAATGGCCACCAGCAGTACAAATGAAGTGCATAACGACCTGGAAGCACATGCAGCTCACAGTACGCTCTTAATGTCAAACTGAAACTCATCCCACAACGTGGGGCGCTTGTCATCATCTCTCATGACCATAGTTGACACCTCCAGCTGCGGCCGCTCACGTGCCAGGCTGCACACCGCGTGCATTGTGTCAGCCGAAATGTCCGCGTGATCAAGCATATCAATGTCCAGCTGCTGCAGCGAAGGGTGGCTGCGCACCCAGCCCCAGAACGGCGCTGAGTGGACCCCCAAGAAGGCTTCCCCCCAGAAATTGCCGCCCATGATAGCCAAGCGGCTCAGCTGGGTGGCTGCCGACAGCATCTCTGTGCTGTGCTGCAACACTTCCAGGGTGGCTCCCAGCGAGCGCAGGCTGGCTGCCCAGGGGCCAGGGGGCAGGGGCGTGGGCGGCCCTGCCAAATCCCCATCAAGGAATGGGCTGCCCAGGCAGCAGCGCTGCAAGCGGCTCATCCCCGCCAGGGCAGCTGGGGCACGGCAGCGCTCCGGATCATCATCAATGTACAGGGAGGTGAGCTGCAGGTGGTGTAAGCAGAAAAGCGTCAGCTGTCAGCCAGCAGCAGCAACCAGTGGTTTGTTAATGCATGCTGCACTGCTTGCAACAATAGCCACAGAGCCTCAAGCCAACATGGCGGCACGCACACCCAAAAGCTGCTTTGGATGCCAAACGTTGGCTTGCCTGAGTTAGGTGCTGCAGCGCTGCATCCAGGCCTACTTGGACCTCAGCAGGCTCCCAAGCCGAGCATGCCTCGTCCAGATTGAGCTCCCAAAGCATTGTAAGTTGGGGCAGGCAGCCGGGCAGATGGTTGTTGCTATGCAGCGCCAATCGCGCCAGCCGGCCCAGGCTTGTTAACACCGCATACCCATCACGCTCGCAAAACTGTGCAGAAATATCCTGCAGGCAGGCGATGCAGAAGTGGGTGTTCGTGCAACAAGGTGGGGCAGGTACAAGTGCACACGGTGGCGACAGATGTACCCTTGCATGTGGATTCCAAGCCGCTGTAGCATTCCTGAGCTTCCACACATGCCAGGTGCAGCAACAGCAACTGCCTAGGCACACTGCAGGGCACAAAAAGCACGTTCTTCAGGGCATCATGCCATGCACTCCTGCTTACCAACATGCTAAGGCGGGTGAGGCGCGACAGCTGCGGCAAGCGGGCGTGTTGGCGATTCCAGCAGACTAAGTCGCACATGCAACGCTATGTCACACACAAGTTGCCTGCTGGCTTTCACCCCATACGTGCGTGTCAGCTCACCTGTTCCGGCAGCTCTCTACTGCTGTGATCCCACAGTCTGAGTCGCTCCACATTGGGGGGCAGCTGCGCATGCTCTGCAGCATCCACAATGACATCCCTGCCTTCCAGCACCAGTCGAGTGACCGAAGACAGGCTGCCCAGGCTGTGGCTGATGCGCAGTGTTGTAACAGCTGAGCTCAGTTCCAGTGACTCGAGCTGCCGCAGCGCCGCGCACCAGGAGGTGATGCACAGCCCAGTGCCTAGTGCATCATAGGACAGCGTGAGCTGCTGCAGCGACCCTGCCACTGCCAGCTCCTCCAGACAAGCCGTCAGCTGCCGGGCATACTGCTCCGCTTCAAAGTGGCCTGAGTGGCGTCTCAGCTCCAAGCTGTGCACGTGCTGCCCGTGGTGCAGCAGCCAGGCGGTGAGCGGCTGCAGCTGTGCTAGACTGGGGTGGGCACTGATGCACCGCAGCGCTTCAGGTGCATGCGCTGCCGCATGCAACCGATGGCTCCCCAGCGCCGCATGATACCTGCAACAGCACCGCCCAGAAGGACAGCACTGTTGTGGCATTACGGGGCACCCAAGGGCGGCAACGGCAGCGAGCGGCGGCGCCGCCGCAGGCGGCACCCAGAACCTGGCGTCCAGCGGCCCGCCCCCCCTTCCGGGCTGGGCCACCCGTCAGGCGTCCCAAGCTGGCCCAGGATGCGCTCCAGCACGGCGTCCGGCAGCGACGCGAACGAGGCGCCGAAGCCCGCGGGCCCCTGCAGCTGGTTTGCCATTCTGCGAGCGGGTAAGGGCGGTGCAAGTGCGAGCCGAGACTGCGATGTGCGCAGGAGAAGCCCTGCTAGTCCCCCCGTNGCCGCCACGTCGCCGCTCGTGCTGCTGCCGGCGCGCGTGCCGTTATGCCGTTCCATCAGAGATACGCCTTTGATGATTCTGTGAAACCTNGCACCCATGACAGTCAGTCTTGGCTCGGGCGGCAGGAGCAGGACACTGCCTAACGGGTGGGCTGGGCTGCACATGAGCGGCAAACTCGGGGTGTCTGCTGAGTTCACGCGCGCACCCTGCCTGGGTGAGCCCAATTGAGCGCCGCTGGTGCAGCTGCATCAGCAGAGGCGCACACTTGACCTGCCGAACGCACACTCGAGGCAGAGCAGGCGACAGCAGCAGCAGAGAAGCGTGCCGCTCAGGCTGGTGCTCTGCAGCGCCTACAAGCCTGGGCGGCACATG
Organism: Chlorella ohadii; assembly: GCA_025026875.1. Lineage (NCBI taxonomy): Eukaryota > Viridiplantae > Chlorophyta > Trebouxiophyceae > Chlorellales > Chlorellaceae > Chlorella > Chlorella ohadii. The sequence continues at coordinate 14,216 of JADXDR010000058.1, read as the reverse complement.
CAATTATCACGATCGACGCCTAACAGGAAGCTCATGAGACCTGAAGCACTGGAGGTGCAGCAGTCGTTGCTGCAGGAGAGCTGCCCTGGCTTGGACGCAGAGCATTGGGCAGCGCTGAGCTGCCACTGCCATCACTGTAAGTGCACCAACGGACCTGTTGCTTTGGACTAATGCTTCGCCTCGTGCCAGGCCTGCTATACCCGGACCAGGCCTGCGCCCTCGTCAGGAGTCCTGCCTCCAACTTTGCCTCCTCGGCAGGCTGAGCCTTGCCGGCTGCAGAGCTCGCATGAGTGGTGGGGTGCACTGCGGCGGACAGCGGCGGGGAGCTGGCGGCGGCGGCGGCGGCGCACGGCTTGGGGGTTTGCCCACTTCTCCTGCCACTTGTCACTCTCACTACTGGCCAGGGCGCACTGCAAGGTCGCCAGAGGAGAGCCCGGTCGACTTCGGGCGTGCCCGAGGGGCGCTGCGTCGCGCCAGGACCTCACCGCCGAACCAACAAACCTCGGTGAGGCGCTGTATCCCATGGATCACGCGAGCAGTGCTCCAACCCCCCGCTGGGCGTGGCCGGCTCACAGGCGCGCGCTTCCGCCCGGTTTGAAGCCTGTAGGCAGCCGCTAGCTAGCGCCTGCTGCACGCATTTGCCGGCCATGTGTGGTGCGCAGGCAGCACCCGTGCGCCGGCGGCGCAGTTNGGTCGTCAGCAGCGGCGCCGACACTCTTGCCCCCTGCGCTTGCCGTCGTTGGGCCCCGCGGTGGCAGCCCAAATGGCTGCATGCATGCTGAGTCAAGCAGCTCACAATGAGTGCGCTGCCCTGCGTCTTCAGGTCATGGAGCCTCGGCCAGCGGGCACGCCAGCGGCAGCGGCGGCGGCAGCTGCGGGAGGTGCCCGCACAGCCCCTGAAGAGCAGTCGGGCGGTTGCCCTGGAGCAGCCACTCTAAGTGGTATGGCAGCAGGGAGACATTGCTGCCAGCGCTGGCACAACAAAACCGCGATCCGGACGGCAAGCAGCAGCCCGGACCGGCTGCCAAACTGCCCTGCGGACGGCAGCGCCAAGCTCCGTGCAACCAATGCGTCACGCACTGCCTTCTGCACCCTTGTTGCGCAGCAGCAAACATGTGGGCAGCAGCAGGAGCAGCAGGGGCAATGTGTGCCTGTGCAGTTGCCCTCACCGCTCCGCCCGCCCAAACAGCAGCAACATATGGGTGCAGCGCGGTGGGCTAGCCGGCAGTTCGCCGCTTGAGCAGGTGCGTTGCCATGGGCTGAAGTGCACACATGTTGGGGCACAGCACAGCGCATTCTTTCATGGCAGTGGGCGTCTGCATCTGCTCGCCGGCAGCCCATCATGGCATGATGCTCCCCTCTTGACTGCCATGGCTGCGCTGCGGGTCTGGCTTTCCACTTCACAGGCTGGGAGGCAGGGCGGCAGCAAAAGCGCCAGCTGTCCCACCATGGGCTGAAGCTAACAGTGCCAGCTTGCCAGGTTGGCAATGTGCTCTCTACTGCTTCTTGTCCTNGTGCGGGTGGCTGGCGGCCGATGCTGCTCCGTTGGCTGGCGCAGCTGTGGTATGCGTGGTGTGCTGCCTGCCNTGGGCTTTCTGAGGCCCTCATAATGCATGAGCCGAGCTCCCTCTGTTCCCATATAGAGGAGTGCATATTATCAGATGCCTCGTGCCTCTGCCCCTGCGTGCCACACCTGCAGCAGCAGCAGCAGCGGCGATTGGCCCCAGCGCCATCCTACGCCCAACTCCATCTGGAGAGTTACACAAGTGCAAGTAAAAAGAAGGGAAGAGAACCACCAAGGGAGGGGAAGGGCAGGCAGAACAGATCGGGCGGGAGTGGTGGGCAAGGCAGAGGGGCAGAGCAAGGGCCCTTGCTCTGCCCCTCTCGTATTGGGCGCTGCAATACAGCGAAACTCACGTGAGCAAAAGGGCGGCGAATCTAGGCCCCGACACGCTCGCCTGCAGTCCTCTGACTTTGACTTTGTGTGGGTTACAGCCATTCAGCACAATCCTGTGCTGCCTGCTGCGACATCGAATGAATCCAATGCAACAGCGGGGAGCGAGCGCAAAGCATCGCACGGGCGGGGAACAACACGGCTTACCCAAGGCCGGCTGCGAAGGTCATGCACTGCATGAAGCAACGCCCAGGAGGGGCAGCGACACAAGTGCAAGTCGGGAAGGGGAAGGGAACCACCAAGGAGGGGAAGGGCAGGCAGAGCAGATTGGGCGGGATGAGTGGGAAAGGCAGAGGGGCAAAGCAAGGGGTGGCACRATACRGCGAAACWAGCGTCAAGACTGATGCAGCCGCCTAGGGCGGCAAGCTGGCGGGCTGGCGCTGACTGGCGGGGAGGCCAGCCGAGGACTTTGACTTTGAC
>JADXDR010000057.1:87214-99819 GCA_025026875.1 Chlorella ohadii | reverse complement strand
CTCGCTGGGATCCCACATCTGTTCATCCTCATCAATGTCATCCTCCTCTTCCTCCTGGCTGCCACTCAGAGTGAAGGAAGGGTCTGAGCCACTCTCTTCTGAATCATCCTCGTCCTCATCCTCATCGTCCTCCTCATCCTCCTGCTCCTCCTCCTCCTCCTCCTGCCCCAGCTGCTGCCCCATGTCCTCATCCTCAGAGGAAATATCCTCATCCTCGTCATCGCTCCAGGCCGCCACTGGATCCTCAAACTCGTCGCCGCCATACATCGCCGGCTTCAGAGGCTTGCGGCGCCGCTGCCGCCCCGGCACCTCAGCCAGCTGGCCCTCAGCCGCCGCGTCTGCCGGCGCCTGCTGCTCCCAAGCTGGCTGCAGTGCGGCTGCCTGCCCCTGGCTGTCCAGCTGGGTGAGCGGGGCCACCTGCTCAGCAGCGGGCTGCTCTGCCTGGGCATCCGGCGCCTGGGGCAGCAGCACCTCCTGCCCCAGCTGACCCGCCTCTGCTGCCGCAGGTGCTGCCTCGAGCTGCTGCTCAGGCTGTGTCGCCGCTGGCTGGTCGGCCAGCTGCGGCTCAGTGGGGTCGCCGGACGGCAGGGGCATGTCAGCCTGCGGCTGCTCCCGTGGCTGATGCCCCTCAGCAGGGCCTTGCTCAGCAGGTGGCGCGGCAGGCTGCTCCTGCTGCTGCTGCTGCTCCGGCTGCTGCTGCTCCTCAACCGCCTCAGCCATCTCCACATCCTGCTGACCAGCAGCAGCAGCTTGCGCCTGTGGCTGCTCGGCAGGCTGCTCGGCGGGCTGCTGCTGCTCCTCCTCGGCAGCAGCCTCCCCATCAACCTGCTGCTGCGGCTGTTCCTCAGCAGCCTCAGCATCCGGCTGCGGCTGCGGCTGCGGCTGCGGCTGCTCCTCAGCAGCACCCGGCTCCAGCTTGAGCTGAGGCTGCTGCAGCTGCCCGTCCGCTGCAGGCTCTGCACTGGGCTGCTCCCCCAGCTGGCGCTGCTGCTTTGTGGGCGACTCCACCTCCTCGTCAGCGGCAGCAGCAGGCAGGCCAGCCGACTCGCCTGCACAGGGTGAGAACATGCAGTCAGTGTTGCTGTGAGTTCATGCTGGCGTTGCAAACCTGCGATAGCCATCTGCTCATCTTCATGCTGACGCACGCGGCGCGTGCATTGACTGACGGATAACCTCTTCAAAGCGCAGGCCAAGTGCTGGCACATGCCTCCGGCGCACCTTTCTCAGCCATGCTGGTGGGCATGCTGGGTGCGCCGCCCTCGGCACGAGCGCCTGGCGTGCGCGGCAGGTGCGGCCCCGGGTCAACAGCCGCCTCCAGCGCAGTGATGGAGAAGGGCGGCAGCTGCAGGAAGCCGCTGAACGCCTGCGGGCGTCAGGGATACAAATGTGGCAGGCATGCACCACTGGTGTTAGGAGCGGCTTCTGTGCGAGAGCGCAGGCCAGCAAGCTTTGCTCGGTACTCCACGTCAACGCTAGGACTCGCAGCTGCCGGGCCCCACAACAACTTCCAGGTGCGTAGGCCAGCCCAAACAGCCCCAGCCCACCTGCGTGAACTCCCACACCATCAGCAGGTCGGGCACAGACTCCATGGGCACACGAAAGGCGCGCTGTGCTGCAGGGGGCGGCCCGCGCCGCCCGTCCGCTGCGGCCTCCGCCACCGCGCGTGCCTCCGCCTCTGCGCTCAGGGTGGCAGCAGGCGGCACTCCGGGAGTGTGTGAGACAACACTCCCTGCATCCGAGGCACCAGCCAGTCACCTGCGCCACTTATTTGTATAAGGGGCTCTTCTCCTTCCTCCACTGGCCTAACTAGTCACTGACGATGCTGCCGCTGCCACCGATGCTGCGGCACCCCTCNATCTGCGCATCCAGACCCCTGCCCAGTAATGCTGTGGCACAGCTGTCCCGCACAGAGAACCCTGCCCACCTGCTCGCAGCCGCTCCTCCTCCTTGCGCCGCCGCGTGCGCAGCCAGGCCAGGCGCCGCGCCCTGCTGGCGCCCCCCTCCGCCTCCGCCTCCGCATCTGCACAGCGGCGGCATGCAGGGCAGTGAGCAGGGCCAGCCAGGTGCAGTCGCACGGGCACGGCATCTGCACAGGCAGCTGCTTCAACGCTCCTGCGGCGGGAGCTGCTGCCAGGCAAACATTTTTGTGGCAACGGTTGATGGCAACGCTTGGACCCAGCCTTCCCCAGCCAACCTGATGGGTGGAAGTCATCGGGCACATCGCCATCACTCTCAGGCTCCAGCTCGCCGTAGATGTAGGGCCCGCTGGCCAGCGCAGCAAAGTCGTTGACCGACCCTGCTGCTGAGCCTGCACCACCTGCAAACCGCACACCCCGGCCGCCGCCGGAAGCCTGTGGGTGCAAGGCAGGGGACAGCATTGGCTGAGCAGGGAGGCGGATGAATGGGCACACAAGCGGCGGTTGCACTCCCAAACGCCGACTGCTTGAAAGCCCTGGCCGGCTTACCCGCTGCTTCTTGGGTGGGCGGCCGCGCGGGCCGCTTGCTGCTCCTCGCTTGCCACCGGCACGTGGCTGCAGACCCAGCTTAGCCTGCAGGCCACGGTAGAGCAATGGGGGATGAGAGAAGATGCCAGGGGCCAAGAGACAGGCATTCCTAACGAGCGCCCACGGCATGCTGTGCCGTGGTCGCCAAGCTATCATACCAGCAAAACCATCCCCATGTCAGCGCTTGCCTGCAGCTGTGCCAGCGCAAACTCCTTGGCTGCCTGGTCGGCGGCGGCCTGCAGCGCTGCCGCAGCTTGCTGCACCGCACCCTCTGGGTTGGCGGCAGCGCTGGCGCTGGCCACCGCAGCATGTGCCACCGCCGCCTTGCGCTGCACGCCAGCAAACAGCGGCGCATATCGTGCGCTGGGCTGCAGGAGGCGGTACCAGGCGTGCTGCGTGACGGCCCACAGCACCGGCTCGGCTGCTCCATAGTCCACCACCCAATCCAGCAGCGGAGATGTGGTCACTGGGTGGCGATCACCATCTGCAGGGCCGCCTGCCTCCTGCCCCGCTGGCACCAGCTGCCCGGTGAGCACCAGCTGGCCGACGGTGGCTGGCCCCAGCACATCCAGCGGCCGCAGCGAGTCGCCGCCATGGTCGCTGCCTGCCGCCGCAACCTCGAAGTCGGTGACCGCCCGCAGTGGCAGGCCGCCCCCTTCTGCAGCAGGGCCGGAGATCGCAGGGTGCAGATGCAGGCCAGAGGGCGGGAGGGGCGCGCGCGAGGCCAGGTGGGGCGTGCAGGCGCTCGCCGGGCGGGGGTGGGCAGCGTCGGGGTGCGGGCATCAGAGCCGGGCTGCCGATGAGCGGGATGCAAGCAGGTGGGATGAAGGGGGCGCAACGGGGCTGCCCGCAGCCCTCCCTGTTGCCTTTCGAGCTCACCCCCGTCTTGCTGAAACGATGTGGGCACCGTGAGCTCGTCCATTGCGGCGCAACAGCCGGTGATCAATCCGGCGCCTGCAGGAGCCCTGTGCTTGTTGGTTCAGGGAACCATAGTGCAAGCGCCTCCTCTCAGGCCCGATAGCTGCTGCTCGAAGCGCAGTGACAATCAGGGACGCCGATCTCTGCTCTGAACGAGGCTGCAAGGGGCTTTGGCCCTGCCGGCACTGGGCGCCAGGTCACCGCCGCAGCAGCGCGTTCAATCGCCCGCTCTGCACCAGCATTTTGCTGCTCGCAGCCAGCTTTCTCGTGGTCATGGTCTGCTAGTATACATAAGGTTGGTCAAAATTTAAGGATATCAAGTGCTGTGCTACATATTGCGTTGCACGCTGCAGCCAACCGCCGCCGCCGCTGCCGCCGCCTCGGCTACTGCACAGCCGTGCCGTCACTGCTCAACTCCGCGGGCCCATACTGCAGCTCGTGCGCATCGCTGTGGTAGTGGTGCCGCACCTGTCCGAAGCAGGCCGCGTGCTGCCCTGTGTAGTACTGCACCGGATCGCAAAACTGCTCCTTGGCCACGGTGTGGCCTGAGGGACAAGGAGGCGAGGTGCAGGCGGGGCGGGTGGGCTGCAACAACCACTTGTCTTTGCACGCAATGCTCCACAACACGCCAGAATCACTGTCAAGTAAGCCCTGCACACAGAACGCAGCACAGTTGAGCAATCTCCCACCTTCTGCCGTCTCATTGCAGCCGCGCCCGTTGACATTCTCCAGGCTGCCCTCCAGCGGCTTGACCTGCAGTGCAGGCAGCAGCTGATGGCCTGTTGCCAGCCATAAGGAGAAGCACGTCGCAGGGTATAGCCAGCCAGGACCAGCCATGAGCAAGCGTGGCAGGCAGTACAGGAAGGTGGTGGGCAGCGTTTTCAGTTCGACCTCACAGGCTACCCCTCTAGACGGCCAGCCAGCCCCTTACCGGCGGCGCATCTGGCGGGCGGCGGGCCTCCAGCTCCCGCAGCACCTCTGCCAAGTCCTGGTCAATGTGCTCCACCCTGCACAGAACAGGCGACTGAGCCAGTGGTCGGCCAACCGACTCAACAGCGGTGACGGAAGCTCTGTGTTGCTGGGCTGAGCATGCAGGCATTATGGGCTGGCTGCTCCAACCAATTCAGGCGCAGTGCTGTGCTCTGGCTCGGCTGGGACGCTGGAGCCCCAGCCAGAGGCAACAAATTAGCGCACCTGCCAATGAAGTCCACGGCCCAGCCGCCCTGCTCTGTCAGGATGCACTGGTGCTGCGGCTGGATGTGCACGTACACAAAGCCGCGACCGCGCCTGGAAGGGTGAGGAGCAGCAGGGTTGCTGTTCAACCAGCGGCTGGCGGGGCAGGTGGCGGGTAGCAGGGCTGCTGTGTGCCTGCTGCCCCCTTCTGCAATTCAGGAGCCTCCAGAACGAATGCGCCCAGCCTGATTGCTGTCCACAGAGGTGCTGCCCCCGGCTGCCCCCTGCCGTCCACCCCTTCACCACCCCTCCTGGTGCACTCACTTGCTACACACCGGGTCGAGCTCGCACTCCTCCGCAAAGCCGGTGGGGTCGGAACAGAACCGGCCCCAGCTGTACTGCGCGTCCGCCTCGCCGCCCGGCGCCAGCTGGCGCATCATCATTTTGTAGCTGCTCACCGCGCGCTGGTACGGGTTGCGCACAAAGGTGACGACAAAGTAGTCGCGCCACAGCGCCTGCAGCTGCTCCACCGATGTCACCTGGAAAGACAGGGAGGAGGGGGTTGGATGGCGGGTGGGGCTGAGCAAGGAGCGGAGCAGGCTTGCAGCACCATTGTGTGTGGTAACAACAGTAGTGCAGTACAGCATGCTGACCATGAGGCACAGCTGACCGCCATCATGATGGCATCACCCGCCCTCTGTTCCAACTGCAATGCAAGCCATGAGGGCACCACTCGCCTGCAGCGGCTCAAAGCGCAGGCGGCTCTGCTCGTCGCCCGCGGTGGCATTGTCGCGGCAGCCGCCAAAGTGGCAGAAGAGGGAGGAGGAGGCGGTCTTGGCGTGCCGCAGGTAGATGACCTTGTACAGGTGGTTGACAAACACCTGGCAGCCCTGGTAGATGGGCAGCGGCGGCGGCGCCTGGCCTGCAGGGGCACAGGATGGGAGGCGGGCGGGTAGCCAAACTCGATCAGCCCCAAATCCTGGGATGGCGGCTTATTCAGCAAGCCCATCAAGAAGATGCCAACCGGTCAGGCACTTCTGATTGACCGCTGCTGTACGCACCGGCGAGGAGGGCCTGCTGCCGCCGCTGCAGCCACGTCTGCAGCCGCGTCTGTCGGAAGGACTTGAACGACGGATGCCAATTGCGCGGGTCTGCCGGCCCCTGCTTGGTCACAAAACCGTGGACCTCAGCTGATGCATTCACGGCCGCTGCTGCCACCGCCAAGGCCTCTGCCGGTTCTGCAGTGACCTGCTGCTGCACGCCTGCCGGGTCTGTGGCCACCTGCTGTGTTCCAGCCGCCGCAGCCTGCTCTGTCGCCGAGACCTGCTGCTGCAGGCCCAGTGAATCTGTGGCCACCTGGTCAGTGCCCGCCGCCGCAGCCTGCTCTGTCGCCATCTGCTCTGTCGGCGCCTGCTCCGCCGCCACCGCCACCACCTCGATCGCGGATCTGCGGCCGCCCCAGGGCTGCTGCGGCTGCTGCAACACGGCTGCGTGCTGCTCATCGCCCTGCGGCCCGCCTGCTTGAAGCAGGCAGAGGCAGAGCAGCAGGAGTGCCGCGCCGGCAGCCGCCAGCTGCTTGCCGTGCGTCTGCAGCAGCTGCTGGATGCCGCCACCCGTGCGGTGGGCCGCCCGGGACCCTGCTGGCCCCAACCGGCTTGGCGGCCTCACTACCGCACCCATCCCGAGGTCCGCTAGCCCGTAGCGGAGCTAGATTGTGTCGAAACGAAGCGCCGCAACCAGCAAGTGAAGCCAGCAATCAAGCAAGCGCAAGTTTCTTGGATGCACAAACCCTGGCACCCGTCGAGCGGCTACGCAGCCAGCCGCCAACAGCTGGTTAGCGTAGCCGCACCGGACAATGCTGGAGGAGCTATGCCAAGCCCCACTCTTTGCACAATCTAGGTGGTATCATTGCAACTATGTTCCATCTTCCACACTGCGCATATTGCCTTGATGCAAGCGCCGCTTGAACAGGCTGCCCCCTAGCTTGAATCTCACGTCGGCTTTGCATGCATCAGGCTTGCATGGTGAGAGCAGCATGTGCATATAGAGGCATACGTGCTTCAAGCAGGCTGGCTCTTCATAACGCTTGGATATAGTCTCACAGACAGGCAGGCACGCTCAGATGATGAACTCGGGTGNCGGCATATCGCCGCCCCACTTGCGCCGCGCTTCCCGCTCCGACGATGCCGCATCCACCTTGCTGCTGACCGCTGGCTGCTGCGCCGCCGCCTTGGCCGCAGCGCTGGGGTCTCGCGGCCGCTGCGGCGCTGCTTCTGCTGCCACGGCCGCTGCAGGCGCCGGGCCCTGCTCCGCTGCTGCTGCTGCTGCCGCGGCACCCTGCCGCTCTGCCGCCGCATCGCCGCCGCTGCTGCTGCTGCTGCTGCTGCTGCTGCTGCTGGGCGCGTCGCTGCTGGGCACCACCTTGCCGCCGCTGGTGGTTGCAAAGGGGTCGTTCTCCAGGTTGGACTTGAGCAGCTCCTTGCTGGACACGCTCCACTGCTCCATATTCTGGGCCGGGTTGCCCGTCAGCTGGCCAATCTCGCGCGCCGGGCTGCCCGCCACCAGCGTGCGCGGCGGCACCGGCTTGAGCACCAACGACCCCGCAGCCACCTGGCAGGGAGCGGCAGAGGGGTGGAGGGTCAGCTCAGTGGTCAGGGCTGTGCACATGCTGGTCGGATGCTTCCATGGCCCGCAGGCAGGCAGGTTATGGGGCCTCAGCCACCCGCCTGCAGCACTGCCATGCCCTTTGACAACGCAAGCAGAGCCCGGTCAGCCCATCGCTGCTCACTTGTCGCATGCCACATCAAGCAGCTGAAACAGCCCACCTGCGCGCCCTTGCCAATGCGGATGTTGCCCAGGATTGAGGCGGAGGCGCCGATCAGCACGTTGTCGCTGATCTTGGGGTGCCGGTCGCCGTGCACCTTGCCCGTGCCACCCAGAGTGACGTTTTGCAGTATCGACACGTTGTTGCCAAGTTCCGCCGTCTCGCCAATCACCACGCCCGTGCCTGCAGTCGGGGTGCCAAGACCGTGCAAGTGGGCCGCGGTGAGACGCCATGACCACCAAAACAGCACACAGTTCACTTCTGCTGCCCTGCCAACAGCGAGGACTGGGCCCCANCATTCACGCCCCAACCACTCACCGTGGTCAATGAGGATGCCGCGGCCAAAGCGCGCCGCCGGGTGGATGTCCACTGCAAACACCTCGCTCATGCGGCTCTGCAGCCACACAACAGCAGCAGTGCAGGACAGAAGTCACCAGCTGAGCAGGGATGCTAAGGTTGACAGTGCCGGCTGAGGGGCAAAGCCGGACTGAAATGCTCTGTGGTGCGGCACCAATGGGCTGTTGATTGCAAGGGCGCGATACCCAGGCCTGTCTGCAGCCCCGCTCCCAAGTCAGGCCGCCGCAAGCACACCTGCAGCGCTGCGGCCATGACCTTGCGCCCTCGCGTCCACAGCTCGTGTGCAATGCGGTGCGCCTGCTCAGGACGGCAGTGGAGGCAGTCATCAGCACATGTGCACACCACCTTTTTGCTCTGTCTTAGTCTCGCAGGCGCCCTAGCACAGGGCATGCAGCAGCTGCTGAAGCAGCATGCAGCCACGGTTTGCAGACACAGTGGCGGCAGCAGCGGCGGCGGCAGCAGCAGCAGCAGCGGCGGCAGATCTCACCTGGATGGCGTGGAAGCCCTTGTAGTGCAGCAGCGCCTGGCTGTACGACATGCAGGCTGGGTCCTGCACACACAAACATGGGCAACCGCAGTGTCAAGCCGTTGAACTGCGCACCACCATGCCACAAGGCCCCTGTCACAGCTGATCATGCCTTTTGCATTGGCAAACCGCATGCAGCAGGGAAGCTTGTGATCCCATCCCACCGCACAGCAGACAGCTGCCAAGCCGGACAGCTGCGCCCAAGACCACGCACCCGCTCCCGCACGGCGCACAAGTCGGCCAGTGCGGCCTCGCTGATCTCCGTCTGACCCCTGCGGGCAGGCAGCCACGCATGCAGCCCATGTGAGGCATGAATGCGATGGAGGTTGCGCAAGAGCTTGCAAGGTATGGATGCAGGTTGGGGAACAGTGATCAAGCGGCCGAGCATGCACTCCTCTGAGGATGCACGCCTGCTTCTTGTCGGCCCCCGCCTGCCCGCACCTGAGGATGGAGTAGAACACCTCAAACAGCTCGGTGGCCAGGAAGGTGGCGTCCGACAGGCGGTTGGACAGCACAAAGGCCAGCGAGCGCTCAAAGTTGTCGTGGGACAGGATGGAGGCGTAGAGGAAGGAGGAGAGGAGCGGCTCGGCCGCGGCGTCTGCTTCTGCTTCCTTACTGCGGACAGACAGAGAGAACGGGGGGCTGCCAGTTTGGCCGCTGAGGGATGTGCAGCTGCACTGCTGGCAGGAGGGCCAGGCAACTGCGGCACAGGCCTTGGCAGGGGGCCAGAGCATGGCGCCACACTATTGGTGCTCCACAAGCGAAAGCAAAGGCCACCCCTGCTTTCTACCAGTCCCAGCCCGCCCGCCCGCTGCTGCGCMCCGGWTCGTCTCCCAGATGATGGTGGAGGAGSGGGTGCCGCCGCCCGCCTCCCCCTGGCGCAGCATGTCCTCCCACGACTCGCACATCTCGCTGTGGGCGCCCTGGTTCTGCATATACTCGGGCAGGGCAGAGTCCCACAGCTCCTCCGCCGGAACGCTGCCGTTGCTGCCGGCGGCGCCGCTGCTGCCGCCAGAGCCGCCCAGCGGCACCTTGCCGTTGCTGTTGGGGTTGTGGGGGTGGCCGTGCCCATGGCGGCCTGCGGCCGGGCAGGGCGGGGCGCAAAGTACGGGGGGCGTTGCGCGCGGGTGCGCGGCGGCACAGAGCGGCGGCGGTGAGCGGGCCTCCATCGTGGGCCATTGGCCCTGACGCCGTGATGCATGTCAGCTATGCACCATGATCACAGCCAGACAGAGCGCTGAAGGGGAGCGGCTGCAGCAAGGAGAGTCGCACCTTTGCCGCGCGCCACTACCAGGCCCCTGGGCCGCCGCTGACCATCAATCGACCTTTGTTCAAGCCTGGGGCACCACGCTGTGGCCCTGCAGGCCGCTGCGGAAGTCATTTGGTGGGGCCGTCCTTGGCTCCTGCCTCGTTGCAGCGCTGCGCCGCTGCAAACGTGTCGGGGCGGCTTGTGAGCACGCATGCAGCAAAGCAAAGCGGCGCAGGGCAAGCCCTCGCGTCATGCAACTTGGCCTGCACAGCCGCACCCATGCACCGCCCGTCCAGTGGCTCAATTGACGTCGATCCCGCTTGCACGCAACCACCAGAGTGTCTGCAACGTGCGCCGCAACGCCTGCAGGCATGCGGCTGCGCGCAGTGTCGGTAGTGTGCGCTCAGCAGCCCTTGCCGGGGCCCCAGCTGCGCCAAGCGCTGCGCCAGAGGCAGGAGGTGCGGTTGGAAGCCGCCCAGCCTGCAGCCTTGAACCMCCACTGCCGCCGCCGCCGCTGCCGCCGCCGCCGCTGCCGCCAAGGCCAGGCACCCACCACCACATGCTGCACTTCCCTGGCTCGSAGGCTGCCATGCGTAGCCGAATGCAGCAGAGGCAGGAGGAGTGGGCGCAGTGGGAAGCGCAGGTGGAGCAGGAGGAGGCGCAACTGCGGCAGGCGAGACAGCAGGGGCTGGGAGCGGCGCCGCAGTGGCCCAACCGTGCCGCACCAGCCCAGCCGCCGCTGCCGCCTCCCCCAGCGGCAGCCCAGCAGGTGAAGGGGGTGTAAAATGGAGAACATGCTGCAGCTCAGGAATTACTTACTTGCAGACTTGTGTGATCGACTTCCTCAATCAACCGCCCGTTCACGTCCTGATGGCCGCCTGCCCAGCTGCCCTGCTGTGCAGCCACCACCACAGCCGTGGCAGGGTGCGCCTGCAGCAGGAGTGCCGCGCCAGCCAGTACAGCCACCGCCGCAGCAGCAGCCAGCACCACAGCCGCCGCAGCCGCCTCCTCAGTCGCAGCCAATGCAGCAGCGCCCCGTGCCAGCCGCCGGCACGCCGCTGCTGCGTCGTGAACAGCAGCAGCAGCAATTTGCGGCCGCCAACCAGCAGGTGGAGCAGCGATTGCAGGAGCAGGAGCGGCTGCTTGCTGCGCAGCAGGTGCGAGTTGGCGGGTGAACATGAAGGCAGACATGGGGCAATGTGGGAGGGTGTCTGCCGGTGCATCATGCCACAGTTTGCAATCAGCAGACCGGCAGACCGGTACGTTTAGTGGAGTGCCTTGGGAGCCAGCCTGCTCTTGCTGTCATCCATGTAGCTGGTTGGCCTGCTACATGTGGTGCTGCAGAAAACCTGAAGTGCCTCCCTTGCTGACCCTGTGCAGGCCGAGCTGCAGCGGCGCATCAACGAGCGCGCCCGCAAGTCCAGGCGCTGGATTAGCAATGCCCCCACCACACCCGCACCGCGGCAGCAGCAGCAGCAGCAGCAGCAGGCGGGCGGGGCGTTGGATCAGCCATCGGGCGGCAGCGGTGCCGACCTGCTGGGCTCCTTCGCCCGTGGCGGCCTGCAGCGCAAGGTCTCCCGCTTTGCTGAGCTGACCAACCAGCTGCTGCGCTCGCAAGAGGATCGGGGCGCGGGCGTCAGCTGGGGGCGGCGCCAGGAGAGTGCCAGCGCTGCCGAGGCCCGCGACTGGCAGACGTGGGAGGAGGCAGAGCGCCAGCTCAATGTCAGGCGTGTGCGGCGGCCGCTGGCCGGCAACGCCGGGCAGAAAGCGGCGCAGACCCAGCCGCTGCCGCCACAGCCGCAGCCGATGCAGCCGCAGCCCCAGCAGCAGCAGCAAGCGGCGCCGCCGCCTCCCGCGCAGGCGCAGTGGATGCAGCAAGGGGTGCAGCCAGCAGCGACACAGCCGTGGCCGGGTGCGCCGCCAGGCAGCCAGGGGCAGCCTGGCCCAGCAGGAGCATGGACCGACACCGAGGATTGGTGATGGGCCGCAAAGCGCTTGATGGCGTTCCGCAGCGACAGTTCCCAACCCTGCCACGTAGCTCTGTAGGATGCCCGTCGTACGCTGCTCAAACCCCGTCCACCCCTGTTTTACCTGGATTGGGGGCATTGTGGCAGCTCCATGCATCTGTGTTTGGATCTGAGCTTATGTAGTTCAAGATGAAAGCACAGTCGTTGGGGAAACAGGGTCAATCTCGTGGCAGGGGGTCGGTGCTGATGCACAGGGGCAAGGGGGTGGGGGCCAGCGCATGCAGGCAGCACCGCACCTCCCCGCGGCCCGGTCAGCGACGGATCTGCGTTTATGTGTTTCACCAACGCGTTTGGGAGGCGCCTCGAGGCGCTCCCCGGCTCCCCAAGCTCAGATCTGTGGAGGTCAGCTCAGCGCAGCACAGCAGGCTCCCCCCAGTAAGGCGGCGGCAGGGCGCTCCGTTCGCCTAACACCCCTCTCGGCACTTGTTGCGCGCGTGATACAACCCCAATTGCGGAGTGTCTGCGCAGCCCCCCGTTCGAAGCTTGGACGCAGCGCCCGAGCGGCCCCACACTCGACTGCCCGGCCCTGCGCCGCCCGCCCCAGGCGTTTGGAGCCTGCGCGAAGCCATGAAGCTGCAGGTGAGGCGCTGCCGCTGCTGCTGAAAGGTGCCATGCTCGCATCCCCGCGATGCCCCGCCTCTTGCCCCCTGAGCCTTGAAAAGGCCATCGCTTTGAACTGGCAGCCTGTGCGACGCAGAGGAGGGCGCGGGTTGGGCCTGTAAGGCGAGGCCCCCCGCTCGTGCGCCGGCCCTAGCGCCCCCGGACGGGGATCGCCCCTGCTTCCAGATGCTTTGTCTTGTCGAGTGCACTTACCCCAGCCTCTCTTGCCCCTCTTGCTCACACAGGTGCTCGCCCTGTGCCTCCTGGCGCTGGCGGTGTACAGCGAGGCAAATGGCACGTATGACCACCGCCGCCTGTCCGGCTACCGCAAGCTGTCTGGCTACCGCCGCAGCCTGCTGAGCGATGACAGCGAGGCAGCCCTCACTGGCCGCCAGCTGACCGGCTATCGCAAGCTGTCTGGCTACCG
>JADXDR010000057.1:8468-76220 GCA_025026875.1 Chlorella ohadii | reverse complement strand
ATCCGGCCCCGCTTTGTGTCCTTACCTGACACCTGCTTAACCGGCCTGCCCGCCCCCGCCCTCCCACCCCCGCCCTCCCCTGCAGCGGCCGCACCATCAAGAGCCTCAAGTGGTTCTTCATCATCTCCTGCGGCCTGCTGCTCATCATTGCTGCCGGACTGGTGGCCCAGGGCGTTGTGTTCTTCACCTCCGCCGGTCTATTTGGCACCACCTTCCCCTACGAGGTGCGACACAGCAGCTAGAGAGCACTGCTGCTGAGCAAGCGCACTACGGCAGAGGGGAGGGCGGGGCTGCAGGGCTGGTGGGCCATGCATGCTGCTGTGGCAGGTCGCACGCTGTGGGTATTATCTGCTCAAGCCGGCGCAGCATGCCGGCTCCCAGCCTGTCTGGCCCTGAGTAGCCTTTGCCATGCCCACAAGGTCATTCTGTGCCGCCCACTGCCACCTCACTGCCGCCCTCGCTGCCCCGCCCTGCCCCCTCCCGCAGTACCGCCCCTGGTACAACACCATCCTGTGGAACACCTCGGGCTGCTGCGACATGTACAACAACCAATTCTGGTCCATGATGCGCGCGCTGTTTGGCTACACGGGTGAGCGCTGGGTCTTGAGTTGGTTGCCTGCTTGGCAGGGGTACGCCTCGGGGGCCTTACCACGATCAAACAGCATTGCTGGTTTCTGCATTGCTGTTTGGTTGAGCAGGCAACAGCCTCCCTGCCCCGCCCCTCCTCCACCCCACGTTTGTGCCTCACCGCTGCCCCGCCCCGCCCCGTCGCTGCCTTGCAGACCAGCCCACGGGCCTCAACCTGATGTACTACCTGCTGTACTGGGCTATTGTGCTGAGCATCATGATCTGGAAGTGGTACACCGRCACCCTCACCGACCGCCGCCAGGTGCGCACCGCCTCTCCACCCACAGATGTGTGGCCGGTGCCTGTTGGCAGCGGCCTGCCCTGGTATTGGTAGCGCCCAGCCCGCCCCGACCGACTGGGCTGCAAGCTCTCTTTGCACACACAGCTCGCCAAGCACACGCCTGCTTACCATGCCCCCGCCCGCTAACCATGCCCCGCCCCGCCCTCTACCCTTCTCTCGCCCCCTGCAGGCCCAGATTGACGACCTCAAGTCGTTTGCAGTCCACCTGGGAGAGCGCATGGACGCCGACGCCGGCCTGGGTGAGCCAGACTAGCCCATGGCCCTAACAGAAATGTGGCCTGCTGCTGCTGCTGCCTGCCTGCTTGGCAGCGCTGCCGGCCGCCACTTGCTTTTGTGTGCTACGTGGCAACTGTGCCGCATGCCTGCATTCTACCGTCCTCTTTTTGTCGTGAGCGTCCATCAATCAAGCTCCACCTCCCTCCACCCGCTGCGTTGCAGACAAGGGCAAGCAGCTCACCAGCAGCAGCAGCAGCGGCGGCCGGCTCAGCAGCGACGTGGACCTCGAGCTTGGCAAGGGGGAAGCAGCTTCTGACTCCGCGGAGGCGCAGGAGGGTGCTTACCAGGCACCAGACAGCGCCCCTGCTGCACCTGCTGAGCAGCAGCAGGCGGCGCCGGCCACCACGGTCGTGTGAGCCAGGCTGCGAAAACCGCAGGTGGCGGTGCATTGCCGCCGTGCTGCACATCACAACCCACCCCAAACCCACCCAGCATCACTTTGCACTCTGCCTACTCCTTCATTTTTCTCCCTGCTCGCGCTCCTGCTGCTACGGCACTTGCCCCTTTCCCTTGCTGCTTCCCTGCTCTGCAGCTGCCCCTCTGCTCTCCTTGCTTCCCATCTCGCACCTGTCATTTCCATTAGCATTCTGTCTGTCCAGTACTCCTTTTTGGTGTGTGCATTCTGTCAATAAGGACCTCTGCAACATAGCGAGGTGGATCCTCTGCACATCCTGTTGGAGGAGCGTGCGAACGCAGCTGCGATGCCGCCACCCCCTCATTGTGCCAAACCCAGCTCCCGAGCGTTGTTCGGCGGGTTTGTAGGGCAACCCAGTTTCGGAAAGCCCAAATTGGCCGCGTTCGGCCCCTTGCAGCGTGCTCCCCCAGGTCGGGCTTTGGCCTCGCTTGCTGCTGCCGGCGCGCTGGCTGCCGTAGTTGCTGACGTCTCGGGATGCGGAAACTAGGGGTGTCGCCCGGCCGCCAGCTGCCGCTGCCTCCTCTTTGCCTGCCGACCACCCCGCCGCCACCACACCCCTTGCGCAGATGGCAGCCGTCGTGCGGCGCAATGTTGCGCGGCTGCGCACCGCAGCCCTCGACCTGCAGGCTGCCATGGAGACGCGATCTGTTGCCAGGGCCAAGCGTCTGGTATATGGCGCCAAAAAGGAGCGCAAGACGATTGAGGACACCCTCGAATACATCGAGATGGACCTAGTGGTGGCCACAGGCGATACTGTTGAGCAGCCGCTATGCATCCGAGAAGCCGCAAGGTGGGCGCATGCACACAGGGCCGACAGAAATGCCCTGGTATGTCTTCCCTGGGGAAGTGGTTGGTCAGTTTCTGCCCTCACCATCCTGCGCAAAACTGGGCACCAGCGCAAACTGGATGTTTCCACTGTTCAACTGTCCGACCATCCTTAATACCAAATATCACTGCACACGCAGGGAGCTGCTGAGCCTGGCGGATGCGCTGGCAGGTCTTGCTGCATATGTGGACGCAGAGGGGCTAGCTGGCCAGCCGCCGCCCGGCAGGCAGGCAGATGTCGACCGTTTGGATGCCTTACACTACCAGCTCGACCTGACGGTTAGCACCAGCACTGCACTGTTGCAGCTGGTAGTGCCTGCGCTCAGCGACGCCGCGCAGCAGAGTCACATTGTGACAGCTGCGGCGGAGGTGGCGCATGCCAGCGGGGCCGCCCTCCTGGCCATCCATTCCGCCCACGAGCGTAGCGCCGCCTGGCAGGCCAGCGATCATGCCATGTTTGCTGAGCTGATGGACGAGTGGGCAGAGCATCAGTGCCAGCTGGTGTGCCAGCTGTTGGCGGCAGGCGATGGCGGCAAAGGCGTGCAGCCGGCAGCGGCAGACGCAGCAGCCCAAGCATGGTCGCCCGCCAACCTGGCTGCATGGCTGCGTGCGGTGACGCCGGTGTTGGACGCCATTGCTGCCTCGCTTGGTAAGCACCGCTGCACTTCTATCTGCCTGCATGTTATCTTGCCTTGCCCAGCGAATCCTGCCAATCAGGTATTCTGTTTGGTAGCATGTGCTCCGTGTGCAAAGTGCGCAAGAGTCTATGGCTAGCTGACCGAACGCGCGCTGCGCCCATGCCCTCTGCGTCGCAGGCCTGGCAGCTTGCAGTTTTGTTGCGCCGCTGGGCCGGCTGCTAGGGCGGCTCGTGCAGGCCAAGAGCGCGCGGCTGCAGCCCCACATCCAGGCATTTGTGGCGGACTGGCCCCTCGTGGAAGGCTGCATCCGGCTGCTGACCGCCTGCCACGAGGCTCTTGTCGCAGCGCCCGGCTGGCAGGAGGGCCTTCCATACGGCCAGGCGTGCGATTGGGGCGGCAAGCATGAAGCCCTGGTGGTTGACTGGGCGCTTGCCTGGCCGCACCTGCTGGCCCACGCTGAGGCAGCTGGGCGGCAGCAGGAGGCCCTGGCGCTGCTAGCGCTCGCGGCCAGCACCACACTCAGCGGCGAGGCTCAGCTGCTGGCCAGCATGCCGCTGCAGCTGCCCCAGCCAGCCAGCGTCCCGCAAACGGAGGCGGAAGAAGCCACCACCCACCATCAGACAGAGCGGCTCAAGGAGTGCTGGACAGAGTCGATTGCGGCGGTCGGCCGCGTTTGTCTGTTCCTGATCCAGCCGGCCCCCCACCTTCCGGCAGCCGGCAGCAGGAGGGCGTGGCCGGCGTTCCGGCAGCTGGCAAGCACCAGCACAGCCGTGCTGCGTTACTGCGGCCAGGCCCAGCTGCCAGCGGGAACACATCACAAAGTGATTGAGGCAGTAGACTGCTGGCTCACATCTGCTGGAGCAATGTGCAGGCGCCTCAGCCAGCAGGGCGAGCCCGCGGCAGCCAGCGCGGACGAGCAGCGGGAGCAGGCAGCAGCAGCTGCCACGCTGACGAACAGCCTGCTGCGCCTGCTGCGCCTGCTGCCCCAGCTGGTGCGCGCGCTCAACGGATGCCAACGGACAGCCGACTGCCGCTGCAGCCTGTGCGGGTCCGTACGCTTTGCCTACCGCATCAATACCTACCGGCTGCTACACGCCCTGGTCACCTCGCTGGATGGCCCCTAGCGCAGGTCAGTTTTCAGCACTGCCGCCTGGGGGCCCGGTGGCTGACATGTCAATCCTGCATGGCACCGTTACCCTCCCATAATCGACAACCTGTAAGCCCCCCTTCTGCCTCCCTGTGCCGCAGTGCGCTGGCGGGGCAGCAGGCGCGGGGAGGAGCCCCCCGGGCCCGCCTATTCTCGGCTTGGACCAGCGTTTGCCATTTCTTGGCTGGTTTAGAGGGCGAGGAGCTGGCAATCTGCTTTGCTCCGCCGCGCAGTGCTCACAGCCCAGGCGTGGTAGCTGCTGTAGCTGCTGGCATGGCAGTCGAAGTGGCCAAGGTGCCCCAGGCGGTGCTCCACCTGCTGTGGCCAGCGCTACTGGCCAGCAGGCCGACCGAGGCGGGCGGCGAGGCAGCCCGGCAGTGGGACAGGTGGGTGCACAAGGGTGCGGCAGGATGGCATGTTGATTGCAATGGTGACGACTGCGTCATGGCCGCTTAACCTCAGCAGGCCCACTGGAGGTCAGCCACCCTCACCTCCCCCATCTGCTGCCCCATGCAGGCAGTATGTCTGTGCACTGCTGGAGGCAACCGCCGCCCTGGCTGCCATTGAAGGACTGGCGCACAAGAGTCCCACCGGCCCGGCAGTGCGGCCAAGCGTGCTGCACACGCTGCACACGCTGTGCTTGGCGGGAGGCAGCGACCAGGGCAGCCGTGCAGCAGCAGCCGATGCGGTTGTGCAGGTGGTTGATGAGGCTGCCACCTTGGCCGGCCTGCAGTCGCACCTGCTGGACCCGGCAGCCGCCGAGGCGCTTCCGCAGCTGCTGCAGCGGGTGCTGCCACCGGCTGAGGCAGGCAGCATCGCGGGCAGCACTGGGCCACCTGCAGCCCTGCCGCCCGTGTCAGCTGAGGCAGCCATCTTGCAGGCGGAGGCGCTGGGGAGCAGGAAGCTGTGCAGCTACTTGCGGTGCCCAAACCTGGCGGCGCCAGGCAGCAGCCGTGCCCGCGGCAAGCTGTGCGCCCGGTGCCGCTGTGTGCGCTATGACTCTGTCAGCTGCCAGCGCCAGGACTTTTTTGGTGCGGGTGGCGTGCCACACAAGCAGGCCTGCGCTGCGCTTGCTGTGGAGGCGGCGGACGCGGCGGACACGGCGGACTGAACACGAGTCCCTGTTTTGGGGGTGGGCAGTGCCAGACATTTGCATTGTAAAGCATACTGCCTGCAGTCTTGATGCTTTTCATGTTTCAAACTCAACGGCATTGGATTCTTTGCTGTAAGCCCAGTGGTGATGCGGCCAGGAGAGAGGTCTGGAACGTGGGGACAGGAACTGTGCGCCGACCTGCCCGTTGCAAACCGCCGCCTCAATTCCCTGCAAAAACACCTGCCTCGCCTCAACCCACCTGCCACACATGCCACACTGCGGCCCTGTGCCTCCAACCGCTCATAGGAGGGTTTGAGCAGGCAGGTACGGTCGGCAGGGGAGGGGAGCGCCTGCGCCCCGACGCGCCTGCTCCGATGACGGGGCGACCACTGTTTGGGCGCTGCGCACGCGATCCCCCCATTGCCCCGGCCTTGCTGCATCGTTTGTGGGTTGACGCCGGCAAGCTGGCTATGGGCCGAGCGCCCAACGCCTAACGGTGTCCTATGGCGGCTGTGTGCGCGCTGCGCCCGCCCCCGAGGCACGGCCAGGGGCTGGTGCGCCGGCAGCAGGCGGGCGGGAGACGGCTCCGCTTCCAGGTGAGGCAGGGCTTGGTTGGGGGGAACAAAGGCGCAGCTCAGGGTCCGCAGCTCTGCTGGGCGCGCCCCATGGCGCACAGGATCGCTCAGTGCGAGCGCCGCTGGGCCGCTGCTGCAGGTGGGGCTGGCGGGCGCGCGGCCGCTGCTGGGCGGTGGCGTCCCGCGGGCGGCTGCCGGCCCAGGCCCGCGCTCGCGCGGCTTTGACCCAGACGCCTATGAGCTAGACCCAGAAGACATTTACGATCCTGATGAGTACGAGCACGGCTTTGCAGCGGAGGGCAGCGCGCCCYGGCCGCAGCCGACCGCAGCTGTTGCGGCAGCAGCCAGCGCCGCTGTGCAGCCGCTGGCCGCGGCTGTAGCCGCCAGCCTGGGTGGCGCCCTGGATGGATACGAGCCTGACGATGACAGCTCTGCCGCTGATGCGGCGGTTGAGGGCGAGGCAGCGCAGCAGGGGCGCCGCCGCAGGCGGCACCCGCGCGACCACCTGAGCCGCGGGGCGCGCATGCTGCTGCTGGTGGGCCCCTCCNTGCACCGCCTGGCCTGCCGGCTGCAGACCGCGGTGGTGGCCACCTGCAAAGCGACGTGGCAGCTGGGCGGCGAGGCGCTGCAGGGCGTGCGCAGCAGCCTGGGGCGCACGCAGCAGGACGCAGCCAAGGGCTTTGCCGACAGGTGGGCGGGCAACTGATTGAAAGCACATGCTGTGCTTTTGGGCAGGGCTTTGCTTGCTGCCGGCCAGGCTGCGGGAGGAGTATGTCACGGGTGTGCAGTGTGTGTGTTGGATGCATGGCTGCAGTTTGTGAACTCTGTTGCTGTGCCCGGCCTCCTCCTTGATCAAGTGGTTGCGCCCCGCCCCGCTGTGCTGCAGCCCGGCGGGCAAGAAGGTGCAGGCGTGGCGCAAGCGGCTGGACGAGGTGCAGCAGGACCTGCCAGAGGTGCGCAGCTGCTGCTGATGTCGCCTCAGCACTTGTTCTGGGTTTCGCTGGCCAAAGCACCTGCGAGCATGTTCGATTGAGCGCAGCAGCTCCGCAAATTGGGGGCGTGCTGCACTCCTGCACGGCAGGGGGACTTCGTTGCACACAACACGGTTTTGACAATGGATCCCCTTGGCTGCCGCCCTGTGCGCTGCAGGACCTGTGGGGCAAGGTCATGTGGGTGTGGGACCGCCCGCACGTGCAGAAGCTGCGCCTCACCGTCACCATGGCCAACTTCAGGTGCGCCGAATGGCTGCCCGTCGTGCATGCGTGTGTGCAATCTGTTGATTTCATTGCCTGTGAACTCGTTGCCTCCACTCTGCACAGTCGCCAGCGCCCTGAACCCTGCTCCTGTTGTCCTCCCGGTCCCACCCTTGTGTTGCTGTGCAGCATCCGCCTGCCGGCGCTGGTGGCGCTGGTGGCCACCCAGATTGGCCTGCTGTCCACCAGCCTCAGCCTGCCCATGCTCGCGCCCCTGCTGCTGGGTACCGGCATGCTGCTGCGCTCCATCCGGTGAGCAGGCTGCAATGATGGATGTGGGTGGTGCCTGTCACACTGCCATTGCATCGTCCCGTCAGCCACTCGCAGTTTCATTCTGCACTTGGATTGCCTGCCCAGCTCAAACCTGCCTCGCCGTGCTGGCACGCATCAGCCCCTTGTGACCGCCTGATGAAGCCCCGCACCCCTTCCATTCCGCTCTGGTTTCAGGACCAACGCCTCGTACATCTTCCCGCGCATCGGCCTGATGGTCGTCCTGGTGTGGCTGCTGTGGTTTGCGAACTCAGTCATCCAAAACACGGTGGCCTACCTGCGCAAGCAGGTGCGCGTCCCAGCACATGCCGGGTGCTAGGCTGGCTAAGTGGTGCGGCTTGGAAGCTTGCTGCTTGTCTGGTGGTTGGCCCCTCAACAGGCGCGCTGTAAACCTCACCCTTGTTCCTTTTTGTGTCTCCCTGCCTGCTCTCTCGGCCTGCAGGGCGCCATCGACCAGCGCATGGCCACCAACATCAACTCGGCGGCGGAGCTGGCGGTGCTGCTCACGGTGCGTTTTGGGGGTTGCCGTCCGGGCAGTTTGCTGTCGCGCGGCTGCATGTGCACAATGAGGATCCTGTGTTGCAACACGTGGCTTGGCTGGCCCGCCCTCCGCACCTGTCTTACCCACCCACCCATTCTCCGCCTTCTGCTGCAAGTGCAGGCGGGCGTCATCCTGCTGTCCATGCTGGGCGTGAACGTGTCGGCGCTGCTGCTGCCCGCCGGCATTGCGGTCGCTGTGGCGGCCAAGGACCTGTCCCACAATTTCCTGGCCGGCTTCTTCCTCATGGTTGTGCAGCCCTTCAGGTGCGGCGGCGTTGCGTTGCTGTAAGAGATGCAGCTGGCTGCAATGGGGGAATTGCAGCAGGCAGTCGAGCCTTCTCCCGCGCCGGCTGGCTGGGTGCCGTTGCTGCCATGCCGCTGTTGCCACCCCGACAAACTGCACTAGGGAACCTGAGGTTGTATGCTTGTCCTGCCCCTCTCTTGGCTGCAGGCTGGGAGACCGCGTGGGCGTGACGCTGCCGGCCGGCTCGCCAGCCAGCTTTGGCGCGGGCGGCGCCTGGTTTGAGGGCGTGTGCGAGAAGGTGGACCTCAGGTGGGCTTTTTGTTGTGGGGCTGTGCTGGCTTGCTTTTGGGAACCCTGTGGCCTTAGCTATTCATGGGCAGCTGGCAGCTTTTGTTCCTGGGGAACACAACTGCGCCTGAGTGCTCATCGCCAGCGCTGCCCCACATGCTCTGCCCCACCGCTCCCACAGTCACTATCCTGCATCCTGCCCTCCTCCCTCTCCTTTCCACCTGCAGGTACACCTCGCTGCGCCAGGGCAAGCGCCGCCTGATGGTGCCCAACTCCGCCTTCCTGCAGCAGCCCTTCATGATAACGGAGGACGTGCCAGCCGGCGGCCCTGCAGGCAGCGGCGCGCCGCCAGGGCCGGGCGAGCAGGCGCCACCGCCGCCCGGCCAGCAGCCCTTTACCACGTATGACGGCCGCAGCGTGTGGCAGTCCTACATGAATGGCGGCCCTGTGCACCAGGAGCTGGCTGCAGAGCAGGCGGCCGCGGCAGCACCAGAGGGCGGCCCGCAGCCCGCGGCGCCGCTCAACGGGCAGCAGGGGTATGCCAACGGGCAGCAGTACGCCACGCCGGCGGCGGCGCCGCCCAATGGGCAGCAGGGGTACGCCAATGGGCAGCAGTATGCACAGCCAGCGCCGCTGAACGGACAGGCAGCAGCAGCGGGGGGCGTGCAGCAGCAGCAGCAGCAGTACCAGCCGCCCCCACCTGGCGTGTACTCCTCGACGGCACCCAGCAACTTTGCAGCGGGCGGGCTGCCGCTGCCGCCGCAAGGCGGCATGAGCGGCTTCCCCGGCGGCGTGCCGCCGCCGGGCGCACACCCCTCACAAATGTACTACCAGAGCCCTCCCCCTGGGCTGCACAGCCACCCGCTGCCGCCCCAGGCGTTCATGTGAACGCGCGCGCCGGCGCTGCTTGTGTGGTAGCGAAAAGGGGTTAACCCCTCGTCTTGGTCCTAGCGCTGCCCTCTGTGGCTCCTTACTCCCTCCCTTCTGCTTTGTCGTGTCGCAGCTCAGCGTACCCCTTTGCTTCCCAGCCAACACTGCCTTCTCTTCTCCCTCCCGTCCTCTCCTTTGCGCCCCTCATTTTGTTCCAAACCATTCGTCATTCGATTCCTGTCGCTGTTGCCGGGTCCCCNGCCTTTGAACCCCATTTGCCGTGCCACCCTGTGGCCTTGAACGACGATAAAGCCAACCCAACCCTTCTGACTGTCTTGTGCATTGGAACCAGCCGTAGTTGACGTGAGTGGGAACAGCCTGTAAATGCCGGAAAGTCCCAGTCTTCTGCAGCTTAGAGCCGGGCCGCTAGCTGCGGGTATGCCGCCGCCACAGTGGCGGGCATCTATACTTGCGGCTGAAGCCAGCCCTCTTGCGCGTTTCGATCGGCTTGCAAACCCCGCCCCACACATACCGTGAGCGTGACCAAGCCCCGCGCTGTCTCCCACCGTTCCTGCCCTCGCGCGTCAAGCACTTCGCCCTTCACACCTGGCACCCAGCGCCTCGGCCACATTCTGAGACGGAATCTAGCCCGCCACAACCGCTACCAGCCTGCCCGCTAGTGGCTGCCGCCACCGCTCGCCGGGCCGCGCAGGCTGCCGCCGCAGGCCCGCGGCCTGCTTGCGGCAGATGGGATGCAGTGCTGGGACTGCCTGTCGGAGGCGGTGAAGCTGCTGACATGCGGCCTGGTGTGTTTAGGCAAGCGGCAGCGGCCAGAGCTCGAGGCTCCACTGCTGTCCAGCCCCAGCCCACGGCGGCGTGCCAGGTGAGCACGGGCTGGCTGCATTGCTCCCTGGTTCTGGCTGTTGGTGGCTGCTGCTGCGATGACGCGTGCATCAGGGAACAGCCGAATAGGGTGACCCTGCAAGCATCAGTCTTGGGGCTCAAAAATGCCTGCAGGTATGAGCGCTACCGGCAGGGCGAGCACAGCCAGAAGCGGCGTGGGCGGGACAAAGCGCCCGACACCACCCACGTCCTGCAGGCGAGGCAGCGCTGAGCGTGAAGTGCTTGCAGCAGCGCTGGCATGCCCAGCTGCGCGCATGCGGGTGCTATGGTTGGCTAGTACAGCTCATGCCACCGCGGGTTCATGCCTTGCGCAATCTTGCTGCCCACCAACGGTCTGCTGCCCGCTTGGCTGTTTGTCTGCAGCACGGCCACCGCGACATCCAGCAGGATTATGAGCTGCGAAACGTGCTGGGGCAGGGTGAGTGGAGAGCTGCCGGAGTGAGACTATGGCTCCTGATGCAAGGAGGCAGCTGGTGTGCGAACTTCGGGCTGAGCATTTGGGAGACGGGCATGCACAAAGCAAGCCCTGCCAACCCGCTCTGTACCTAACCCGCCCGGCGTGCCTTGCCCTGCGGCCCGCCCGTAGGCGCCTTTGGCGTGGTGCGCATGGCGGTGCACCGGCGCACGGGGCTCAAGTACGCTGTGAAAACGGTGTGGAAGAGCCAGCTGCGGCGGCGGGCGGATGTGGAGGACCTGCGGAGGGAGGTGC
Source organism: Chlorella ohadii (assembly GCA_025026875.1). Lineage (NCBI taxonomy): Eukaryota > Viridiplantae > Chlorophyta > Trebouxiophyceae > Chlorellales > Chlorellaceae > Chlorella > Chlorella ohadii. The sequence continues at coordinate 65,246 of JADXDR010000057.1, read as the reverse complement.
AGGTGGGACAGTGGGGCGTGGTGCAGGGGCCTGAGGTGCACGCTGAGGTGCTTGCCTGTGCTCAACAGCTAGACCATTCGCATGGTTGCTGCACTTGGATGTGCCAACATCATCCTCCGCCAGAGGGCAGCTAGTTTGTACAGCACCTAGGCCTTATTCCGCCCTTCGTGCTGCTGCAAGCGCAGATCCTGTCGCTGCTGTCCAGCCACCCCAACGTGGCGGCGCTGCTGCAAACGTACGAGGACGCCGCCGGGGCGCACATTGTGCTGGAGCTGGTGAGGTCGGGGTGCCGCTGGGATCTTTCTGTGGGCGCAATTCTGAGCCCTCCTGGCTTCCCTGGAGTAGGAACAGTACAGCTTGCAGTGGCAGCGCAGCTCTCAGTGCACCAAACCAAGCTGCTGCGCTGTGAATCCCCTGTGCTGCAGTGCGAGGGCGGCGAGCTGTTTGAGCGCATCGCGGCCAAGGGCGTGCTGACGGAGCGGGAAGGTGCGCTGCTGACTTGTTGTGTTTGCCGTGGCTGCTGCTGCACACACCACAAGCCACCATTGCCGTGTCCCGCCTGCCCACTTGAGGGGTTGTCTACTGCGCCATGCAACTGTGCTGCTGCGCGGCCCCAGAAGACCACTGTCTGCCTACATTTTCCCCCTCCCTTTGCCCTGCAGCTGCGCACTTCATGCGCATGATGGTCGAGGTGGTGCGCCACGCACATGCGCTGGGCATCTGCCACAGGCAAGCTGCGCAGGGGTTGCTGCACTCCTGGCTGGGCTGGGGCGGCATGCATCCGCTGTGCCGCCGCCTTGCACCCGGTGTCTCTCCAACCACGCAGCGCCGCAATGCCGACGTGCCCTGGCCCGCTTTTTTGCTATCCCACAGGGACATCAAGCCCGAGAACTTCATGCTCAGCGACCGCAGCGACAAGGCGCGCATCAAGGCCTGCGACTTTGGTGAGTGGGGGTGGCTGAGTGGCTGGCCAGTTTTCTGATGGGTTTCCGCATATCACCAGTCGGTGTGCACTTTCTGCTGGGAGGCCTTGCTGGATGCAATGCCTCTGTGATTTGTGCCAGCTTGGTGGTGCTTGACATAGCTCAGCAGTCAGCTGGCTGCTCACATGCCCATGCTCCACGCTCCTGTGCGTTGCCTTGCCCCTGCATGCCGCAGGGCTGTCGCAGTTCTACCGCCCCGGCCGCAACTTCCACTCGCTTGTGGGCTCCGCTTTTTACGTGGTGAGTGGCTGGTTCTGGCAGCCATCCATGCTGCAGAAGCGTCAGCAGTGCATGCCGCAGCGGTGTCCACGCCCCATGGCTTGTTTGCTTGCGGTCCCTCCGATCAGACTATCAGGCCCACATCTGGGGTTGAGTCTGGTTTGAGTTTGCCTTCGTATGCCGCCGCCCCTGTGCCGCCCGCAGGCGCCCGAGGTGCTGCGCCGCGACTATGGTCCAGCCGCCGACGTGTGGTCGCTGGGCGTCTGCCTCTACACCCTGCTCTCCGGCCTGCTGCCCTTCTTCGGCGAGACGGAGGAGGAGGTGTTCGACATGGTGCTGCACGCGGGTGGGTTGCTGTTTGGTTTCTGGGCGCAGGACTAGTGGTTGGGGCGCTGCGAGGCGAGCGGCCTTGCGGCACATGGGTGCAAATGGATAGCCATGCTTTGCTTCTTGGTCGACGTAACACCCAGCTGCAGGCTAGTCACCGGGTTCCTCACGCTGTCCCCAACTCGTTCTTCCTCTGTTCTCACCACCCCTGTTGTTCCTCAACAGACCTGGACCTGGAGACGCCGCCGTGGCCCAGCGTGAGCCGCTACGCCAAGGACCTTGTGCGCCGCATGCTGCAGGTGGGCCGCCGGGGTTGGGGAATCTCGTAACGGGAGCATACTGTTAGGCCTGCGTGTGCCACGGGTTCCACCGCTGCTTTGACGACACTAGGTTCAGAACAGCAGTCGGTACACCTTTTCCTAGAGATCAACCAACAGTTTAACCTGCCTCCCTGACCATGCAGCGCGACCCCTCCAAGCGCCCGTCGCCGGCGGATGTGCTGCAGCACCCCTGGCTGTGTGAGGCCGCGCCCGACCAGCCACTGGAGCAGGTGGGGGCCTGTGCTACAATCTGGCGCCACATTAGCGGCGCCCTTTGCCCTTGCGCCCACTTGTGGTGCCAAATACTCGCCTCCCCTGCTTGCATCGCTGCCAACGCATGGTTAAGCAGCATTGCCTCCATGGAGGCTCTTGCACATGCGACATCCCTCGTTGCTGTTTCCTTCCATGGGTGCCGTGCCGGCCTGCGCCACAACACCGCCCCCCCTCTCCTGCTGCAGGTGGTGGGCCGCCTGGCGCTGCTGCATGCCAAGAACAAGGTCCACCGCGCAGCCATGGTGAGGGGACGGCCAAAGCAACGCCAGCTGCCACGGGCCAGGCGCAGCTGGGTGCATTCCACACCATCCGCCGTAGCCGCTGCGGCAGTTGGTTGTCGGCGCTGTGGACCCCACTCCCCTCCCTCCCGCTGGGCTGCGCAGGTGGTGGCGGCGTCGCGGCTGGGGCGGGAGGACCTGCCGGGGCTGCATGCCATCTTCCAGCACCTGGACGCAGGCGGGTTGTGTTGCTGCTGCTTAATCTGCATGCATGCTCTCACTGGNTACTCGCACCGGCTGCGTGCTGTGTGCTGGGATGTATGGTGCCGCTGTTGGGCATGAGCAGTTGCCAGCCACCTGCATAGGGGCTTGCTCCCGGTTTGTAGCTGCGCTTCAGATGCAATGTGGCAGGGTAGTGCTTGCACACACGGCTGCCTTAATCTCACTGTAACTCACATGCGCCCTCTCCCCTGTCACTTGCCGCAGACAAGTCGGGCACTTTGACTGCGGAGGAGCTGCGGGTTGGGCTGCAGCGGCAGGGCAAGTCGGTGACAGACGTAAGCTGGGAGCCAAGAGTGGTGTGCGGCCGACATGGTGTGGTTATCGATTCATCAAGGTGCAGCATGGAGTTGCAGCCGCAGTGATGGTTGAGTGAATCACTGGTGGCCATTGGTTCCCTCCCCACCTATCCTCCGCCCAGGACGAGCTGCACCAGCTGGTGGCGGCGGCAGACGTGGACGGGGATGGCCGGGTGAGCGGCAGGCTGCTGGTGCGGGGTGGCGCAAGGGGTTCGGGCACTACCTACCGTGCCTGCCCTGCTGCGCCAGCTTGGCTGGGGCGTTATGGGCCGCCGTTGCTGCGTATCCAATGCATGAATGCCTGCTGCTGTGCAAGCAGCTGCCATGCTCAAGATTGTTGGTTGCCACCCGGTTCACCGTGCGCAAGCCCGCTGCCTCACCTGCCACACAGATCACGATGGCCGAGTTTGTGGCCGCCACGCTGGGCAACTCGCTGCAGCAGCGCGAGGACTTTTTGCGCGGCCTGTTCCAGCGGTTTGACAGCAACAATGACCAGCAAATCACGGCGGGTATGTAGTGGATTGGAGCGGGCTTAGCCACCATGTGTGCTGGCTGTTTGGCACTGCATGGCCAGGATTGCAACCTGGACTAAATGTGCCAATGCTACCATCCACCCCTCCTGCTGCTGCCACCATGCGCAGATGAGATGCAGCAGCTGCTGGCGGGCTTTGGGGTGACGCCAGAGGACATCAAGGCGGTGCTGGAGGTAAGCCACCTCTATAAATCAGGGAAGCGAGGGGCAGCGACTGCGTTGGCTCCCTCAGGCCACAGTGACCACACAGACCACTTGCTAGTTGACATCTTAGAAGCTCGCCTATTCGACATCCGACAACCCGTTTGTGGCTGTCCCTCCACCCACGCAGGCGCACGACCTGGACAGCAATGGCCAGCTGGACTGGGGCGAGTTTTTGTCCTTCATGCAGAAGCAGACGGGCAGCCTGCAGGTGGGCTGGCTGGCTGGCTGAGGGGGGCGCAGCTGGCCTGCTGTCCTGGTTGTATGCAGCAGTCGGTGGCTGGTTTGCTTGCCTGGAGGTGCACTTTGAGGGGTGAGCTGGAGCAGCGCTACGCCTTGCGATGCAGCTGCTGTTAACACGTGACTTGCGGCCGCCACCTGGCGCAGGAGGTTGTGCGGCGGCGGCTGTCCAGCTACGAGGATCGAGGCAGCAGCTCGGGAGTGGCGGCAGACGCCGAAGAGGAGGAGGAGGGGGAGGAGCACCAGAGCTCCGACCGCTGAGGGGCCCATCTTGCTCGGAGTGCACATTGCCTGCATGTGCCATGCTATATGGCTTCGCATTCTCCTGTACCATACTTTTACTCTCAAATCGTGCGAATGCACGCTCATTTGCAACAACACAAACAGCCTTGGGCTCGGCGAACATCAGGCGACCGAGCGGCGACGGCAATGCCTGGGCGGCAAGGTCTTGATGCGCAGGCCTGTTACGAGCTGTCGCAGCCGAGGCGTTCACGATCAGCCTCAGAATCAGAATGCACGAGCAGATGGCACGTGCAGCCGCCACCACAAGAGGAAGGGCTTGAGCGTCCTTCACCCGCTGCAGCAGCAAGGGAACGCACCCTGCGTCCTGGTTTGCAGTCGACATCAAACCCACGAGTGCTGCACGAGGCCCAACGCTGCAAATGGGCAAACACAGGCTGCCGCCGCTGCGCTGGGCGCCTGCTGCATCCTGATGTGGGCGCTGGAGAGGGGCGCGCTTTGGCGATTTCGTGCAACGAGCACATCCTGCGTATCGTCCCGCTCGTCTAGCAGCGCGCCCAGCCCCGCCCGAGCCCCACCCCGACTTGTTAAGCGCTTGCGGGCAGCAGGAATGGCGGCGCAGACGGCCGCAATGCGGCCAGCAGGCATGCAGCAACGCCTGGCAGCGTCCCGAGCAGCCCCAGCAGCAGCTCCAGCAGCAGCGGCGCCAGCGGCGGCAGTTTGGCGGCGGCGGCGCTTCGTGCAGGCGAGGCGCAGCGCGGTTGTGGGCACTGCTGCGCTGCTTTTTCACCTTGAGCGGTCAGTAGTCTACTCTGTGAGGTGGTGCACTGCGCGTACCCTGCTGACACCTGCCTGCACCGCTGGACCCCCGCCTGCCCTGCAGGTGCGTGCGCAGACGGCGGCGCCGGGCAGCAGCGTGCTGGGCAAGCTGGCGCGTGTATTCAAGGAGAAGGCGGCACAGGACTTGGATCGCATCCGCAAGGGCACCAGCAAGACGCGGGAGAAGCTGGGGGTGCGTGCTGGGGGTGGGTGGGGCAGCTGGGGTGGGCGCGCTGCGACGTTAGTCGAGAGCAGGCCTGTGGGTTGCAAGTCATATCCTTGCGAATTTGTTCCCATCTGCCCCCCAGGTGATTGAGGAGCTGTTAACGCACTGGAAGGCCCGGGCCTCTGCTTACCCTACCGCTTCTTTCCGTCCTCTCTTTTTTAACTCCCCCATCAGGTGATTGAGGAGCTGTTCACGTACTGGAACCTGGATGATGCCGACGAGACGCTGGAGGAGCTGGAGGACGCGCTCATTGTGAGGGGTTGGGGTTGAGGGCTCATTGCGAGGCCCAGGCAGGCAGCCAGCCAGCCAGCTGGGGTTTGGTTGATTGATTAGGAATGCTGAAGTGCAACAGTATGCATGGCATGCAGGCAAATGCTGGCTGACGGTTCAGTCGCCGCCACAGCGCACGGCATACAGTCGACATCTTGAGCTGCATCCAGCTACTCATGCACCGCGCTGCTCCCTGCCTCCCTCAGATGTCCGACTTTGGGCCCAAGACCGCGTTCAAGATTGTGGACGGCATCCGGGACAAGGTGCGGGCGCTGGCGACCGTGTGTGGGCAACCGTGCTTTCAGTCAGCATCCAATTGCGTCGCGGTCGTTGCAGCTCCCCAACCCATCAGCCCTCAGCAAAACTGCACTCATGCACACACCCTCCCCACCCACCCTATGGCCGCAGGTCATGGCGGGGCAGCTCAAGACGGGGGAGCAGATCCGCGCGGAGCTCAAGGCCTCCATCGCCTCGCTCCTGCAGCAGCGCGGCGGCAGCGCGGAGCTGGCGCTGCCCGAGGCCAAGCCCGCGGTGCTGCTGGTGAGCCTGCGGTGCTAATCTCCTGATCAGCACTGCGTGCCGCTGTGAGAGGGCTGCGTGCATGCTGGGTGGGGTTGGGCAGGGTGGCCGTGTGCCAGAAGGGGGGTGCATAAGCTGCGGCCGGCAGGGCAGCGTCCGTATTCTCTGTCTGTCCTCTGCGCTGGCTGCTGAACGGGTTCGAGTTGCGTCAAACCACAGCCATCCCTGGCTTCATGGGCTGACAGCAGCATGGTCGCCCCTGCCCGTTTGCTGCGCCAGGTGGTGGGCGTCAACGGCGGCGGCAAGACCACCACCATCGGCAAGCTGGCCAACAAGTTTGCATCAGAGGGCGCCAAGGTGCGGCTGCTGGGTGCTGCAGGCTGGCCTCTGAGCCGTGCAGCGGCTACGGTGTATGTCAAGGGTGCATGTGCTTGCTGGGCAGTCTTGCCCCTCGTTTGTGCCCAGGCAATCTGTAGCTTGCTCCCCAAGCTGCCCAGGCATGCTGCCCTATTGTGCCCCCCTCCTTACTGTCCCAGGTGGTGCTGGCTGCGGGCGACACGTTCCGTGCCGCGGCAGCGGAGCAGCTGGAGGAGTGGGCGCGGCGCAGCGGCGCCGAGATTGTGCGGGCGCAGGTGCGCGCGTGCTTGGGGGCAGGGTGGAGGTCGGGGGCATGAACACGCACTGTATTGGTTGAACTGCGCCTGGCAAGGAGTGCTGGCTGGTTGAACATGCGCCAACAGCCCCTCACCCTTGTCCACAACCCACCTGCGCTCTGTGCCTGGCCCACACCTCACACCTCTCCCACTCGCCTGCAGGGCGAGAAGGCTCGGCCCGACACGGTGCTGTACCAGGCGGTGGACACGGCTGTGAAGAGCGGCGCCGACCTGGTGCTGTGCGACACCTCGGGCCGCCTGCACACCAACTGGAGCCTGATGGTGCGTGCATGGGTGGGGGCGAGGGGGTGGGGTGATGAGTGGGGTGTGGCAGCAGTGTCCAGCACTGGGCGCGGGGCATGACTCGTCCCAATATGCTGCATCCACCAAACTGCCCCTGGTTTGTTCAACGCCAGGTTGTGAACTCCTGACAACCTCGCCCCTCCCTGCCTCCCCTTACCCTGAAAACAGGACGAACTGGCCAAGTGCAAGCGCAGCATCACCAAGCGGCTGCCCGAGGCACCGCACGAGGTGCTGCTGGTGCTGGACGGAACCACGGGCCTCAACATGCTCAACCAGGCAGGCAGAGAAGGGGGAGTGTGGCGCAAGGGTGCATGGATNGCACGGCGTGCTGCTGTGGGCTGAGCGGCGGCATCCACCTGCCTGCACACTTGCCACCTGGCATGGTGCGCCAATGGCAANTTCAGCAATTGACGCGGCACAAAATAAGCGCACAATGCCAGCCTCAAACCGAGCCNTGTCAGCCACCCATCTCGCCCCTGCCGTGCATCCCCGCCCTGCCCTTTTCAGGCGAAGGAGTTCAACGANGACAGTGCAGCTGAGCGGCATCATCCTCACCAAGCTCGACGGCACGGCGCGCGGCGGCGCCGTGGTGAGCCACAGCTGGGGAGAGCATAGGACGCCTTGCCAAGCTGGGCTGGCTTGCCAGGACCTCATCACATAGGGTTGACAGGCGGCACAAGCGGTTTGCTGAATCGTTCGCTGTGCGATAAGCTCCTCTTCTCTTGCTACCTGACCAGCATTCCAACCACCAGCTGACCAGTAAGTTCCTGTCCCTCGCTCCCTCCTACCCTCAATCACCCCCAGGTGTCGGTGGTTNGACGAGCTGGGCGTGCCCGTCAAGTTTGTGGGCGTGGGCGAGGGTATCGAGGACCTGCAGGTGGGCGGGGGGGCAAGCGGTCATGAAAGGAGCAGGATGCGCAGCGGATCGCATTGTCCCTCCTTGCGAAGCGTGCCAGTTGATGGCCAATGGCAACATGCCAAGAAGCTGTCCGGAGCTGATTGGTGCCTGCCGCTGACATCCATCACATCTTATGTCCCCCTACGCTTGCAGCCCTTTGACCCCCTCAGCTTTGTGGACGCGCTTTTCCCGGAGGGCGGTGCTGCGGCTGAAAGCGAGGATGCGTAAGCAAGGCAGTGCCACGGCACGCTCAGCAAGGGCAGGCATGGCTGGCCAATCTGTCCCCTTGCGCCCTGCACATTCGCACTGAACTGGATCCTGCCCGTTCGACTTATGTACATTTACATTTTAGTTGTGACAATACCACAGTTTTGTTTTTGCACACACAATGTCAACTAACATACATGGACACAATGGAGCTGGAAGGTTAAGGTCAAGGACAGCATTGACGCGACACGGGATCCAATTGGAACGGGGTCGGGGCATCAGCCATTGGCTAGATCTGTGACAAGGCTCTGCATCTGTCCCTTTGGATCGGGCTAGCCCCCGGCTACTTGGCTCCAAAGCGCCGTCTGCTCAGCGCCCGGCCAAATCGCCGCAGCAGGCCCGCCGCCGGAGGAGCTGCCGCTGCTTCATTGCTGTCACCACTCGTGCTACTGCGGCCGTTGCCCTCAGCTGACGCAGGGATGATGGCACCAGTCGTGGCCGCATCCGCTGCTTTGGCAGCAGCACCAGCCTCTGTACCACTTGGAGCACCAGCAGTGCTGCCGTTGGATGTGCCAGGCTGGCCTGCGCTTGCTGCATCGGAGGCTGCAGTGGCACTGGCGGCCTTCACTGTGACAGCACACGCCGCATCCGTGGGGAGATCCTCGGGCACAGCATCCAAAGCGCTGTGACTGCTTGACTCTGCCGGCCCACCGGGGCCAGCACTGCTGTCCAGTGGGCTAGCCACCCACGAGTGGCCGGCCCCCAGCAGGCCGCCCCGCATTCGCTCCTGGAGAGTCAGGCACTCCTGCCCCACCTCGGCAGTCACCTGCGGGGGAAAGGTTTTGCATGTAAGCCGGGGTGTGAGCCCTAGATAGGGGCCGGGCGGACGTGCTTTGCTACCCAGAGGTTGGCTTCCTCGGCAGCAGTGCATCGTGCCCTTCTTCCCAACGCCCCTCCAACACTTCAGCCAGTGCATGGGAGGGAACCCTAGAGCTGAAATCACAAGGTGCACACCTCGCGGTAGTGCGTGGACACAAAGTAGTGGTCGCCCTCTGGCAGCACCACCAGGCGGAAGCGCGCCGCTGTGTACCCCGCCCACTGCATTGGGTGAGTGGCAGGCAGGGCGGTGATCAGCTCAGCGTCCGCGGAGGTGGAGACTGAAGGCAAATGCAGTAAGGAGAGCAGCAAATGCAAAGATCAACTGTGCGGCCATCTGAAGTTACGCAAGACAGCAGCAGCGCACCTGCGCCATGTAGCCCGTTGGGATGGTGAAGTCTTGCCCGCCCTCAAACGCAATCACGGGCACGCGCAGGGGCGGCAGCTCGTCGTGCCTGCAAAGTGGGCACGGCAACATGGTGGGTTGAGGGGTCAACACGGCAACCCGTTGAAGGCATGGCTCCCTTCCCTCCAGCCGAGGCCCGCAGCATGCCTTGTTGTGTTGACAGAATGCAGGCAAAACAAAGCGCGCACCGGTACGTCACCGCCATCATGATGTCGTTCACGCCCATGGGCGCCACCCGCTCAAACAGGCGGTCGCTGCGCCGCATCTCCTCCACGCCTGCATTCAGTGTAGGCGGCACTTTTCAGTGTAGGTGAACTCCAGGTGCCGGCAGTCAGATGCATAGTTCGTGGGGCCGCAGGGGTGCCCACTTCATGTAGCATCAAGGTGAGTAGCAGCGCCTAGTGTCCCCCAAACCAGCGCTGAGCGGCACACCCCACCACAGTATTACAAGCTATCACAGCTGCCCCTCGCCTGCAAAGTTGCCGGCCTCAAAGGCCTTGAGCAGCGTGGCCTTGGGCAGCGCCTGCCAGCCGCGCAGGATGCCCAGCACCTCCTCCACCGGTGGCGCCTCCTCGGGGGCTGCAGGCAGACAGGGAGAACAGGAATGGGTGTTTGAATGAAGGGTATATGAGTGGGGTGTGGCATTCCGGCGCCGGTTGAAGTTGAGCTCTGCCCTGCACAACGGCTGCAAGGCCAGAACGACTGCAGCAAACCAGCCCTGCAGCAAAGGGCGCCCCCACAACCCCAACTCAAACGCTCGGCTCACCCAGGGGCCGCTGGAGGTACAGTTTCATGACGGCCACGGCGTACAGGTGCGGCGGCGACACGGCGGCCGGCAGGAGGGCGGCGGGCAGTGGGGCGCAGCCCAACCGCTCCACCTCCCTCACAACCTCATAGCCCACGATAGCGCCCAGGCAGGTGCCGAAGATGGCGTAGGGCTTGTCCGCCAGAGGCAGGCTGTGGGCCAGCAGGCGAGCCAGCTGCTTCAAGTCGCTGATGGCGGGCTCGCCCTCGCGCCGTCCCCGCCCAGGGATCTCTACGGGGCACACCTGAATCGATGCCGGCAGCATCTGGGCCCACCTGCAGTGAGGCGAGGTTGGTTGGGAAGGCAGGCGGGCAGGTTTGGGGAGGGGAAAGAGCACGAGCATGGCAATACATGTTGGCAGGTGAGAGACAGGGTAAGTGCAAGTTGGCGCCCAGCTGATCACAACATCCACATTCTAAAATTGCCAGTGGCCCTGCTTGCCCTCACACCTGGCGAACACATTCTCCGAGACGCCGCCCGCGTACGGCAGGCAGAACAGCCGCATCTTGATGCTGACCGGGGCGGGGGCGATCCACAGCGGCCCTGCCGGCGCCGGGGGGCCCTGCTCTGCGGTTGCCGGACCCGCAAGTGCAGACACGTGAACTGTCACCCCCTGCTTACTGCCAGGCTGGCTGCCTGCGGTTGCTGCTGCCGGTGGAGGACCACGGGCGGCCAGCTGGGCAGTAGCCTCTGCCACAATGCTGCGAATGGTGGCCGCCTGAGGGTCCTCCACCAGCACCATGAGCTCCACACCCAGCCGGTCCTGCAGGGAAAGGCAGGTTGCAGGCAGGTTGGTTGGCTGGTTTGTTGGGCTTGCAAGGTTACCACCCTTGCATTGCGCCAGCTATGCTGCCGACATGCACAAAGCCATTGCGGATGCAAAGGCAGTGACTGCTGTCACGCACCTGCACCTTCTGCCGCAGCTCCAGGCCGGCCAGTGAGTCCAGGCCCTGGGCTGCTAAGGGGGCGTCTGGATCCGCACCCTCCACCCCAAGCACAGCCGCCACCAGCTGCTTGACTGCTGCCTCCACAGCAGCCGGGGACCAGGAGGAAGGCAGTGTAGCCGCAGCCGGCTGGGGCTGCTGCACCGCCGCAGCTGCACTGCTGTCCATTAGTGCCTCCTGGGCTCCAGAAGCAGGNCGGATGCTCAGTTCGCTGTACAGGTGCGGCACCTGCTGCACCTTGGCCAGCAGGCCGAGCCAGTAGNCGGGGCGCACAGCTCCCACCACAGCAGCCTGCTGCGCATGCTGCGCACCCAGCAGGCTGTGCATGGCCGCCAGGCCCTCCTCGCTGCTCAGCATGCCCAGCGCCGCCGCCTGCTGCCGGCTGACGCGTGTCGTATTGTGCACCATGCCTGCAGCAGGTTCAATGGGAACCTCGGTAAAAGTGTGGTCTGCAGGACCCCAAGCCTTTGTATGAAGCAGGGTAGCAGGCACTGCCCCCAACGGACTGCCCCCCAGCTCACCGACTGATGCCCAGGCGCCCCACTGCACAGCAACTGCCGGCGCGCCGCTCGCCGCTTGCCAGCGAGCCACAGCATCCAGCGCTGCACTGGCTGCTGCGTAGTTGGCATGGCCTGAGAAGCCGGCAATGCTGGACACTGAGGAGAACAGCACCGAGCAGGCCAGCGGAGCTGCTGCTGCCGCCCTGCCGCAGCTCTGCACTGCGCCCAGCTTGGGTGCCACGGCTAGGCGCAGCGTGCGCGGCGTCTGCGCCGACAGCCGCGCCTCAACCTGCAGAAGGAACAGGCATGGAACATTACTGAGGCAGCTGCTTCCATTGAATGCCAGCAAAGAACACATGGTTGAGTAGTGCGATCATGCAGTCCTCAAATGGCAGCCCCCACCTGCACTCCAGCTGTGTGCATGATGCCGCCGAAGGGCTTTGCCTGCTCAGTTGCCAGATGTGCCAGCAGTGCAGCGTCTTCTGTAGCGGAAGCATCGCACTTGGCCATGGCGACCAGCGCTCCTGAGCGTGTGATGCTGCCGGCGTCTGCACTGCCGGCTGCCAGCCCGGTCCGGCTGAGTAGCAGCAGTGCAGGAGCCCCACAGCCGGCCAGCCAGCCAGCAGTGAGCAGGCCCAACCCTCCAAGGCCGCCGGTCACTGCAAATGTGCTGCTGGCTGGTAGGGCCAGACCTGCCGCATGGCTGCCGCTCAGGCTGCTGCCCTGTGGAGCAGCTGTTGCTGACCGGTAGCACAGCAGTGGGCGGTGCAGCGTGCCGCCTCTCACCGCCACTCCGTACAAGTCAGCTCGCAACGGGGCTGGAAGCGGCGAGGCCGACAGCACATACGCCCTGCTGCCGCTGCCACGGCTGGCGTCCTCGAAAACTGCATGTGAGTCTTCATCCAGCAGCTGGCTTAGCAGTGAAGGCAGCTCATAGGGCAGGCACCTGAGCACGCCCGCAATGGCTGCCGCGCCAACCGCTGGCTGGCTGGGCCCCGGCGTGGGCTGGGATGGCACACTGCCCGCCGAGCGCAGCACCAGCGCTTGCAAGGGTGAGGTACGGCTGCCCTGCAGCACCTGCACCACATCTGCCGCTGCCAGGCTGGCTGCCTTGCTGAGGTCCAGGGCAGGTGCACACCGGCCGCTGGGCAGTGCCGGTGCCGAGTGGGACTGCAAGGGTCCGGCAAGTAAAGCTGCCTCTGCTCCCATGGCGGCCTGCCACTCCAGCTCATAAAGCAGGCCTGCTGCATCAACCAGTTGCGCTGCCTCCTGGAGCTGCGGCAACTGCTGGGCTGCACAGAAGTGCACGCCATGCAAGCTGCCCGCAAGGCCACCAGTGGCTGCCGGCACGAGTGCTACGGCTGTGCCGTTGTCTGTCCATGCCACGCTGCCGACTGGTGTGGCCTCAAAGGGCAGGCATGCAGCAAGCAGCCCAGCTGGGACCACGGCAGCTGCATCGGTGCTGTCGCTGCACTGGGACATCGCTGCCTGTAGCACAGCTGGCTGGAGCAAGAAACCGTCTGCTGCCTTGGGGCAAAGTGGCGCAAGGCTGGACACCTGCTCCGCTTCGGCAATGGACAAAGGCTGTGGCCTGCCCAGCAGCAGCAAAGCCTGCAAGCAAGAGCGTGGAAAGCAGCAGGATTTGGCGCATGCACTCCCAGTGGGGCGAGTTAGCAAGCTACCTGCCAGTGGCTCACCTTGTATGATGGCCTTTCTGGCTGGATGGCGACTGTAGCGGTTGCCACATGCACTCCTCGGAGCTGTGCATCCAAGCACAGCTGCTCAGTTGGTCCTGCCGCCACCTTCAGCTGCCCACTGTGCAGTGACAAGCTGCACAGCATGACATGTGCTTCGGCCGCATCCTCGACCACAGGGAGCTGAGCCAAAGCAGGCACAGCAGCATTCGTGACCAAAGACGGTTCCTGTGAGCTGCCGTCGCCCAAGCAGGTTGCCGCCGCAGCTGCCCCCATTTCCAGCTGGCATCCCAGGGGCACAAAAGCGGTGCCGCAGAGCTGGTGGTCCCACAGGAAAGCCAGCTGGCGTGCTGCAGGCGAGAAGCTGAACGTGGCGATGGAAGCGGCGGGTGCAGCAGTTGCTGCCTGTAGCAGTAGGTGGGGCTTGACCCGGATGTGCTGCCTGCTGCGCTGCCAAGCAAGCTGCGCCTGCATCAGGAGTTGAAAGCGCAAACTATGGTGTGAGTACATGCAGGGCAATATTATCAACTAGCAGAAGATGGGTCGGACATTCCACCCAAAAACCTCACGACTGACCTGCACCATGGCCTGCGACGCTGACGTGTCGGCCCGCCCAACAACCATGTGTGCATTCACGCCGCTCATGCCAAACGAGCTGGTGCCGGCCAGCTGTTGCTCGCCACCGCGGCCAGTCCCAGGGCTGTGCAACAAAGCGGGAGCCAGCTGCCACAGGGGCCGAGCTCCAAAGCTGCCCTGGGACCGGCTCCAGTCACTCAGTGATGCCTCCACATATGGGTTGATCACACGCAGGTGCAGCACCGGGGCTGCCGCCTGGCTGTCCAGCGCTGCCGCAGCAAGCAGCAGGCCGGCAATGCCGGCTGTGCCCTCAGTGTGACCAAAGGCCGCTTTRTTGGACATGATGGTTACGCTGCCGTGGCTGCTGCCGCTGCTGCCGTTGAGAGCAGTGCTGGCCAGGGCCTGTGCAAGGGCGCCAACCTCAATGGGGTCGCCCAGCGGCGTTCCAGTGCCGTGCACAGACACCACGCCAAGCTGGAAAGGCGCCAAGCCTCCAGACACATGCGCCGCCCTCACGAGGGCTGCCTGGGCGGGGCCGTTGGGAGCAGTCAGCCCGCTGCTGCGGCCGCCTTGGTTGACGGCGCTGCCTCGCAGGACAACATGACTGCCGCTGCTGATAGGGAGCCGCGCCAGCAGGTCTGGCTGCTGCCGGCAGAGCACCAAGGCTGCCACGCCCTCGCCCCGGCCATAGCCATCTGCACTGGCCTCAAATGACTTGCAGCGGCCCACGGGGGATAGCGCCCGCAGCTGGCAGATGGCCGCCGTGGTGCCGGCAAGGAGCATCAGGTTGGCGCCAGCCGCTACTGCCGAGCCGCATTCCGCACGCTCAAGGGCAACGTGTGCCAGGTGGGTAGCCACCAGGGATGAGGAGCAGGCGGTGTCGGTGCTGACGCAGGGGCCTGTGGAGGGGAAGGGGCAGCAATGCACGTTATTTGTTGCACAGTTAATGAGATACTGGCGCTTGCAACATGTGTGCGCAAGGCAATGGAGTCAACCCCCTTCAGCTGCAGCTTAGCCCACCTGAGAAGCCAAAGGTGTAAGAGACGCGGCCGACCATGAAGGCAGGGCCACTGCCCACCACAGCCGCGGACGGCAGCACTGGTCCGCTGGCCACGACAAGGTCTGCATATTCGTGATACATGCTGCCCACATACACACCGGTGGTGCTACCGGCACCAGCACTGCCCCCTGTGAGTCCGGGGTTCAGTGCAAGGCTGTTGCTGCCCAGCTCCAGCGCCGGTGCTGCCTGGCTCCAAGCGGCCAGAGTCTCCTCCAGCAGCAGGCGGTGCTGGGGGTCCATGGCTGCCGCCTCGTTGGGCGACAGCCGGAACAGGGAGTGGTCGAACAGCTCCACCCCTGCAGCAGGGGCAGCAGGGCCAGGGCAGACAAAGGTGAGAGGGATGGAGACAGGCTTGATCGGCTGGACCCTGCAAAGAGCTGGCAGTCATGCATGGGCAACGGTTAGACTGCATTGCAGGTCAGTCCAAGATGCACTCGCCTGTGCAGAAGGCCGCAAAGCGCGCATAGATGGTCATGCCCTGCGGGGACGTGGAGGGGTGGTATCCCGCCTCCACATCCCAGCGATCCAGGGGCACCTCCCGCTGCAGATCCGCCCCGCTGGAGGCGGCAGTCCAGAAGGACCGCAGGCCTGCAGCAGGAAGTTGGTGCGCCAGCCGGGCAAGGGTTCAACAGGCGGCCAGGTTTGTTAGGGAACAAGTCCTTAGTCTCAACGAACGGGTTGCAAGCCCAACCAACCGCTCGTCTATGTTCGAAAACTTGCCTGAGACGCCGCCGGGAAAGCGAGCCGATGCACCCACCACCACCGTGTGTGCTGCCGCTGCTGCCTGGTCGGCAAGCTGGCCGGCTGCCACAGCGGGCACCAGCGCAGCCTCTACTGGCTGAATGGGCGCCATGCGGCTGGCAAGGAAGCTGGCCAGGGCTGCGATGGTGGGATGGTCAAACACCAGGGTGGCCGGCAGACCCAGCTGGAAGCGGGCGGCGATTGAGTTGTGCAGCTCAACTGCCGCAAGGGAGTCGAGGCCCGCCTCCATCAGCGGCTGGGTGGCAGACACCTCAGCACCCAACACGCTGGCCGCCATGCCTTGCAGCTCAGACAGTANGAGCATCCGCGCTAAAGCTGTTCACGGCTGGTGCCTGCTGGGGTTCAGTCNTCCTGGGTGGCTGGTCCCGCGTGCCGCTCCTGCTGCTCCACCAGAAGGCTGGTAATGTGAGAGGCGAGGCTTGCCACTGAAGGGTGGTCAAAAACCACAGTGGCTGGCAGGTCGAGACCAAACTTGGCTTGCAGGCTGTTGCGCAGCTCCACAGCCGCCAGGGAGTCGAGGCCAGCAGACATGAGAGGCGCATCGTCGGGCACCTGCAGAGGGGGCCGTGGCACCAGAACAGAGGGGGCGTGATCAGGAATAGGTCGCATTCCGTCTTCCGGCCACACAGCCTGGGCGTTGTGTAGCGCTACAGCAATGAAGGCAAGGTCGGCAGCCGTTCCAATGAACAATCCACAGCTTACCTCAGAGCCCAGGCTGGCCTGCACCAGGTCTGCAACTTGTGTTGCAACATCCGCCACAGAAAGCGCCTTTGGCAAGCGTGAAGAATTGCCCACCACCGGCTGAGCTGCTGCCTTCATGCGCGTGTTGCTGCCGGGCTCCGAGGGTGCGCTGCTGCCGGCTTCGCTGCTGACATCCTCGAACATGGCAGGGACAGCCCCAGCGGCTGCCTGCCGCAGTCGGGGCCAGTCAAAGGGGCTGGCAACAGCGCTGCTCAGGGGCAGGCCAAGCATTGCCTGCTGACCAGCCAGCAGCTGTGCCAGGGCTTGAAGGCCTTGTGCAGGAGCGATCAGACCCATGCCACTCGCGCGGATGCGGGCTGCCACTGTGCCGTCCCTGCCTGCCATGCCAACCGACCAGGCACCCCACAGGATGCTGAGGCTGCTGTGCCCGCTCTGCTGCGCTGCCGCTGCAAGGCCGCCCAGCATGGCATTCGCTGCAGCATAGTTGGCCTGACCAGCCGGCCCCACCAGCGTGGCTGTAGAAGAGAAGAGCACGGACAGCTGCGTGGGAGCTGCAGCCGCTAGGCTCACGAGCAGCTGGCTGCCATGCACCTTGGGAGCCA
Source organism: Chlorella ohadii (assembly GCA_025026875.1). Lineage (NCBI taxonomy): Eukaryota > Viridiplantae > Chlorophyta > Trebouxiophyceae > Chlorellales > Chlorellaceae > Chlorella > Chlorella ohadii. The sequence continues at coordinate 48,293 of JADXDR010000057.1, read as the reverse complement.
GCACGGTGCGCACGCTTCGAGCCGTCTGACGGGCCAATGATGCATCCGCCAGCGTGCCGCCGGCATGAATGATGCCACACAGCGGCTGCAGGCTGCTGCAATCCAGTGTGGCCAGAGCCGCCACATCCTCCCGGCTGGCCACATCAGCCAGGACTGTGCTCGCAAGGCCGCTGCTGGCCAGCAGAGGCGCAGGCAGCCGCCGACTGTGTGCCGAGCGGCCCAAAAGCACAGTATGGGCGCTGGTTGCTTGGGCCAGCCAGGTGCCAGCCAGCAAGCCAAGGTCGCCGAGGCCTCCGCTCACCAGCACCCTACCTGTGAGGTGAGGCAGCGCTGCTCCAGCTGCTGCTGCGCCGTGCTGTGCCCTCAACTGATTAGGCTGCGGTTCTGCCGAGGCTGCCAGCCGAGGAAGCAGAAGAGCGCCGCCTGCTGTGGCTGAGCCGTATGCATCTGCGCCATGTGCCGGCTGGTGCACCACAGGTGGCTGACGGCTGTAGCTGCTGGACAGTACGCTGTAGAAGGACTGACCAGCCTGCTCTCGCGCCACGCTCCGCAGCAGCCCAGCCAGGCCTGCTGCTGCAAGGCTACCGCTGGCGCCACTGCTGCCAAAGCAGGTGGCGGGCAGTCCATCCATCGCTGATGCAGCCGCATGGAGCCCAATGCGGCTGCCCTGCCGCAAGCTGGCACCCTGCAGCCATGCAATGGCACCACTGACCAGTTCAGCTGGGGGCCATGCTGCGGGCTGGGACCAGTTGCTGCCTGCCTGGCCAGGGAGCACTGCTCTCCATGCCAACTTGGCACATGCCGCAGGCGGCACCAGGCTGGCTGCCTCTGAATGGCCCACATCAGTGGGCTCAGCTGCCCGCCATTGCACTTGATACAGCAGGCGAGCTGTGGGCGGGGCTGCTCGCGAGCCCACCGGCTTGGAGCGCAGCTGCAGCAGCTGGGCTGCGGCATTAGCCTGTGTCGCAGGTGCAGCTGTGAAGTCGCCGGTGGCACCGCCATCAGGTGCTGCATGCAGGTTGCACGCTGCGGCCCAGACTGCGCTGCTGCCCAGCTGGACCGGTGCCGCAAACGCTGCCAAGCTGGTCGGGACGCTGAGGCTGCTTGGGTCCAGGGCTGTGCCTGCATGGATTGTGGCATCCAGAGCCGCCGGATGCGTCCAGTACTCTGCGGCGGTACCGCCATTGCCGCCATGGGCAGCCAAGCTGGACACCACTCCTGGCCGAGGACTGCTGGCTGGGAAGAGCTGAGGATGCAAGGCTGCAAGCCCTGCTCTGGCTGCTGGGCCGTGCTGCTGAGAGGGCGCTTTTGTGCTGGCTGCAATGCTGCTGGTCAGATGCGCCATGCTGCCTGTCGCCAGCTGCAAACTACCCTGGGCGGCTGCTATGGTGCAGGTGACCAGCTGGGCTGCTGGGCTGTTGGCCAGTGCCAGCTGAAACGGCGCCGGAATTGCCACCTCCAGAAGGACAGGCGGAGCTGTGGAGCTGCCTCCAGGCCAGTCCAGCAGCGTGCGGGCTGCCGCTGTTGCCACTTCAAACATGGCCGCCGCAGGCAGCAGCACCCGGCCTTGCACCTGAGACCAGGGTAGGAAATCAAGATGGTTGTGCTTCATGATTGTTATTGCATGCTGGTAGGCAATGTGATGTGCCAGTCAGTCAGCAGCAGTCTCTGACCCACCTGGTGATCCCACAGGTACCCGGCCGCCGCGTGAGCAACGCTGCACTGAATTGTCGAGCTGCCGCCATAGCTCTTGTGAGCTTGGAGCAGCAAAGGGTGGACAGCTGGTGCACAGGTGTACCGTACGCGTTCAAATGGCACAGCGGCCTGCATAGCACGATGAATGGCAATGAGTCAGCAAGGACCCAGGCCGCACTGCAAACATGCACTGTGGACACCATGCTTTGGGCTTACCAAGTTGGACGCAGCAGAACCACTGCTGTGTGCGGCGGCATGCACCAACATGTGCGCATTCACGCCGCTCATGCCAAACGAGCTGGTGCCGGCCACACCACCCTGCTGGCTGAGCGTAGCCCCACTTGCAAGCTGCCGCGGCAGGTGCAGCGGCTTGCTGCCGTGGGCGCTCCAGTCAGCCAGGGCAGCTGCCACGTAAGGGTTGATGCTGCGCAAGTGCATGATGGCTGGTGCCTGCTGGTGGCCTGCCATGCAAGCCGCCAGCAGGAGGCCGGTGAGGCCAGCGGCACCCTCTGTGTGCCCATAGCACGACTTGTTGGACGCCAAGGTGAGAGCGCTGGCGCCGCTGCCGAAGGGCTGCTGTGCATGGGCAGGCAGGGCGCTAGCCAGGGCGCCAACCTCAATGGGGTCACCCAAGGCCGTTCCGGTGCCGTGCACAGACACAAAGCGCACGTCTGAGCTGCTGACGCCCGCCACACTTAGCGCAGTTGAGATGAGGGCAGATTGGCTGGGTCCGTTTGGCGCCGTCAGGCCGCTGCTGCGGCCTGCTTGGTTGACAGCTGATCCCAGGATGATGCCATATGGCATGGTGGCGTTGGTATCAGCAGAGGTCTGCTGGTACCGCTGTAGCACTGCCGCCACAAAGCCCTCGCCACGCCCATAGCCATCACCTGTAGCATCAAACGATTTGCAGCGGCCCACAGGTGATAGTGCCTGCAGGGGCAAAAGAGAGTTTGCGCAGCAGGGCGGGATTCGGGTCAACAGAATGTGTACACACAAGTGTGTGGTTGTGCTGCGAGCAGGTCAGACAGAGGAAACCCACCTGGAGCTGGCAGATGCCCGCCATGGTGGCTGCATCCAGCATCACATTGGTGCCGCCAGCCACCGAGGCACCGGCCTCTCCATCTAGCAGGCCTCGGTGCGCCAGGTGGGCGGCCACAAGTGATGACGAACAGGCGGTGTCAGTGCTGACACAGGGGCCTGCAGGGTGGGGAGAGGACGTCCAATTGCATCATCTGCCTTGCTCACGACATGCAAACATGCGCCGCCACAAGCAAGTTTGAAGAAGCGCACCTGAGAAGCCAAAGCTGTAGGAGATGCGGCCACACATGTACGGGGCGCCATTGCCTACAAATGCCTGCAGCAAGGTGCAATGTTTGCGTGCAGTTGAGTTTATAATCACGTGGGGCATGTGTGCTTGCACCGCAGATTCACATAGCTGCACCTCACCTGCGCCGGTGGCTTGCCTCCGCTGGCCGCGGCTGTGACGCCAAGGTATTCATGATACATGCAGCCCACGTACACGCCCACACGCTGGCCGGACGGGAGGGCCAGGGCGGGACGGGCGGCAAGCCAAGCGCTCAGTGTCTCCTCCAGCAGCACCCTGCGGCAGACCGAAAATTGCGGCAAGGCCTGGGTGATGAAGGCCCTCACACAAGGCAGCTTTACAACGCCCGCCAGCCAGTACCAGTCCAGCCCAGCAATGCCCACCTGACTTGAGGGTCCACCGCCTGGGCCTCTGTGGCGGCCAGCCGGAAGGCGGCCGCGTCAAACGCATGCACATCCAGGCAGCAGGCGCCGAACCGTGTGTACATACTGGCCCTGCTGCTGATTGAACCGGCGCTGCCTGGCTCGGGTGCAAACCAGGCATCCATATCCCAGCAGCTGAGGGGCAGCACAGATTGGAGGTCAGCCGAGCGGCACAGGCCTGCCCAGAAGCTGCCTGCGCCGCCATTGCTGTAGCTGCCGTCCAGCTGGGCAGCAAGCAGCGGCTGTGGGTAGCGCCCAGACACCGCCACCACTTCGGTTGCTTGCAGCAGCGCTGGCTGGGAGGCAGGCTCCCAGATCTCCCGTCCTGGCCCGCCAGCGCTTTCCATCGGTTGGTCCACCAGAAGCATACTGCCGCCTGCTGCGCTTGCCGGGCTTGCGGCAGGCAGGCGGCCCGCCAAGTAGGCAGCCAAGGCTGCCAGGGACGGGTGGTCAAACATGACGGTGGCTGGCAGGTCTAGCTGGAAGTGCTGGCACAGCAGGTTGCGCAGCTCCACCGCTCCTGCACGGTTTTGGGGGCAAAGGCGGATGATTGCAGGGTTTTGAAATACACCTTATTGATACAATGATTGGTGTGAAGCAGGTGTTCACGAGGATCGGCTATCACAATTACACTGAGCTCACCCAGGGAGTCGAGGCCTGCCTCCATCAGCGGCTGGTCTGGCTCGGGCGTTGTGCCCAGCAGGCTGCGGGCCACTTGAGTGACCTGCTCCAGCAGAGAGGCCTGCGCCACTGCTGGCTGAGCAGTTGCCGTGACTGCCGGGCCAGCAGCACGGCGAACAGCAGGTATGGTTGCTGCTGGGCCAAGGCCACTGGCGGGGCCCATCGGCAGAACCTGGTCAACGTGTTGGGTGCGCTTATCAGAGGGCGCAAAGTCGGCCAGAATGCCGGGCACTTGGGGCAGCGAGTGTAGCAGCTTGGGCCACAGAATGCTCGCGCCGACCAAGCATGCTGCTGGGCTGGCCCGGTTGAGCGCAGCTTGGAGCACGGCCAGCCCGGTTTGCCCTGCATGGGTGGAGACAGAACAATAGCTGCCGTCAACCCAGGGCCACCTACATAGGATACATCTCTCAAGCCACAGCCCTGCTCCCTTGCCCCACCCACCAGAGAGCGCCGCAAGTCCGGCCCGCTCAAAGCGCTGAAGGATGGCTGGGTCGCTCAGTGCCAGGCCGCTGGCCCAGGGGCCCCACTGCACGCTGCTGCTGGGCAGCCCGCGGTCCAGCCTGCAAGTGAGATGGTGAGGGAGGCACCAGGGGGTAGCTGAGATCATGCGCATCAGTGGAGCACGGGTTGCTGCGATCGAAATGCGAGCCATGCATTGTTGCCCGTGCTGGCTCACCACTCTTGGGCCAGGCCATCCAGTGCAGCGTTGGTTGCCGCATAGTTGCTCTGCCCAGGCGTGCCTAGAAGCGCGCTCAGCGAGCTGAACTGCACTGCCCCTTGCAGGGGCATGGCCGCAGCTGCGCCAGCCAGGCGAAGTGCTCCAGTGACCTTGGGTGCATGCACAGCCCGCAGGCTGGCTGCTGTCTGGCCACGCAGCAGTGCGTCCTGTAGCACGGCGCCTGCATGCAGCAGGCCAGACACAGCTGGCGCACCAACGGCGGTCAACTGCCCCAGCAAGCCGTTCGTATCTGAGGCGACTGCCACATCAACTGCCGCCATGCTGATGTGGCCGAGCTGGTGCGCCAGAGCACTTGACATGCTGTGGGCTGCGCGGCCGCTGCGTCCCAGCAGCCACACATGGGAGCGAGGCGCTGCAGCCGCCACCCACTGGCCAGCCAGCCGGCCAATGTCACCAAGGCCTCCGCTGACCAGCACACTGCCGGTCATGCCAGAGGGGAGGGAGTGGCTGGATGTTGTGTGTGCCAGGTGGGCTGGCTGCTGTGCTGCCTCCAAGCGGGGCATGAGAAGCGTGCCAGCTGCATGGGGCAGCATGAAAGGCAGGTTATCAAGTTGGTTGGCGCATACATACATGCTGTCGCCCGTGAGCATGCGATCCAGCTTGACACCTCATCCAACCGCACTTGCCTGCCAACCACACTCCAAACATGTCGGATGAGTCCACCGGCAGCTGTACTGCCTGTGCAGCGCAAGGATGGTGCATGACATGCCCAAAGTGCTGGCCGCTGCTTTCGCGAGCCGCCACTCTGAGCAGGCCGGGCACGGCTGCCTGCGCAGTGCTGCTTCGGCCAGTGCTGCTGGAGGGCAGCTGTGAGGACAGGAGCACTGCCGGTCGAGCTCTGCTGGCCGCTGCGCTTTGTAGCAGCCCCAAGCTGCTCTGCAGTGGCATAAGGCCGCCGGTGTCACTGCTGCCACGCACACGCAGCATAGCGCCTTCGCCAATGCTCCACAGCAGGCCGTGCCTCAGGGGCGCTGTGTTTGAATTGGCTGCCGGCACGCTGCTGCTGGTTTGCCAGGCCACTGCATACAGCAGCTTGCCCTGCACATCAGCCGCTTTGGCTGCCTCAGTTGCTGCCGCTGCGGCCCTGTTGCCGCTGCGGCCCAGCGGTTTGAAGAGCATGCCGCTAATGTGCAGTCCGTCCTCAGCCGCCTGTGCAGCAGCCAGGCGGTAGCTGCATTGGACAGCTCCGCTTTGGTTGCTGTCTGTGACAGCAGCGCTGGCTGTGTAGTCTGCGGTCTGCTGCAGTTGCTGCCTGCTGGTTGCAAGAGGTGCAATCATCAGAGCCTCCAGGCCTGCTGGCACGCGGGTCAGGCCACCAGAACTGGCTGTGCTGAGTGCAGAGCTGGCCTGCAGTTGGAACAAACAGTTGGGATAAGTGTGAGCTCACGGGTGCAGCACGGAGGTATCCTTGCCCTCCCCACACTTCCCCTCACTTGCCTGGGTTACGTTGTCAATGACTGCAGGGTGCAGGTGGTACTGGCCGGCCTGGGAGCGGGTGCCATCCTGCACCCATGCCACTGCACCCGGCGGTGGCTGGCTGGCGGCTGTCTTGTTCCAGCTGTCGCACAGCAAGGCTGAGAGTGCTGTGCTTGGAAGGGGGTGTGCAGATTGGTGGTCGTTGGTGCAGCCTGCATCAGCAGATGCCTGGATGCTGCGAGCCACAGAACCCGTCAGATGAGGTGCAGAGGAGCTCTGCAGGGTCAGCTGCCCTGTGACAAGGTGCACCATGGTGGTCAGCCAGGGTCCGCGTGCTGACCCATTGCCATGCACCGGCAGCACACAAGGCGCTGGAATGGAGACAGCGGCCAGCACAGGCTCCGCAGCTGCCTCAATGCCGGCCAGCAGAAGCCGCCCAGCTGCCGCTGCTGCTTCAAACATGGCTGCTCCAGGTAACAGGGCCTGGCCCTGTACCTGATGGTCCCAAAGATAGGCCAGGGCTGGCGCCTGAAGTGCAGCTTGCAACTGCACGGCTGCCTGGCTGACTGCTGCAACGCTATGGACCAGCACATGCGGTCGGGGCGCAAACCAGAAGCGCCGACGCTGCCACTGGCCGCCGATGGGCCGCTGGCTAACGTGCAGGCTGCCGCCCCGCACCAGCACCGCATGTGCATTGGTGCCTTGGAAGGCAAAGGCGCTGACGCCGCTCATGGCCTGCTGCGCGCTGCTGCTGCCGGCAGTACCGGTCAGCTGGGCGGGTGCTTGCTGGCGCGGTGCCCAGGGAGCTGCCCAGCCGGCAGCCACATGCGCTTGGGCTATGCTGACCAGCAGCGGGTTGAACCTCCGCAGGTGCAGAACAGTGCTGCTGCTGGCCTTCTCCAGCTGAGCTGCGGCATGGGTCATGCCAACCGCCCCAGACACAGGCTCGCTGTGGCCCACACGGGACTTGGCCGCCGCCAGGCGGAGTGGGGCGTCTGAGCGGCGCAGCACAGCAAGCGCGGCCCCCAGTTCAATTGGGTCGCCCAGAGCCGTACCTGCGATAGTGGTGTCAGTTTGTTTGATGGTATTGAAGAGTGAGCTGAGCAGTGCCCCCACACAACAAATGGGCCGGACAGCACATGGCCACACTGGTGCACACTGGTGCCCTTGCCCACACCCACCTGTGCCATGCATGCCCAAGGTATCGCCGCTGTGCGGCTGCACCCCAGCCGCCTGCAGCGCGCCACGAATGACGGCCTGCTGGCTGGGCCCGTTGGGTGCCGTCAGGCTGCTGCTGCGCCCGTCTTGGTTGACAAATGTGCCAGCCAGGAACACCGCCCTTGCCGACGACTCCAGGCCAGCGCTTGCGGTAGACAGTAAGAAAGCGGTGCAGGCCTCGGCCCGCACATAGCCATCGGCAGCTGCGTCAAGTGCCTTGCAGCGCCCGTCAGCGGCCAGCATGCCAGCCGCCTGAGTGGCGGCAGTGGTTGCCTCAGACAGCATCAGGTTCACTCCTGCCGCCAGCACCGGGTGCTGTGGTGCGCTGTGCAGCTGCAGCACACCCTGGTGGGTGGCAACCATGGCTGAGGAGCAGGCGGTGTCGATGCTGACTGCAGGGCCCTTGAGGCCGTAGGTGAAGGATAGGCGGCCCGCTGCCACGGAGAACGCTCCCCCCGTGGCTGAAATGCAAAGAGGGGCGGAGGTGTGGGGCTCAGTGCGATGGCGGAAGCAAGTTAGCAGCATGCAGGCCGATTGTTCAAGGTTGTGGGCGCATTGGCTGATGCAGCAAAAACTGGCTGGCTACATTGTGCCCGTCACCAACTAGCCAGGGTGCCATAGCTGGCCCTCCCACCTGAGAAGGGCCCCAGGGACAGCAGGTGCGGGGCAGCCAGGCCGCCGTACTCCATCTGCTGGATGCCCACAAACACGCCCGCCTCGCTGGGGGCGGCGCCATGGCCAGCTGGCTGCAGCAAGGCGCTGTGCTGCACCACCTCCCAGGTTGTCTGCGCACAGGCAGGGGAGAGAGGCCGTCAAAGCTGGGTCTTGGAGACCAGCACACGACCCAACAGTAGGGCATTGCCACGCTTCAGTCAACCAGCAACCATCAAAGCAGGGCCCGACGGGGCCTCCTCCACCCTGCAACCAGCTAGCAACTGTGCCTGACCAGCCTGGTATCAAACAGCCAGCCCTGTGCGCACCTCCAGCATCAGGCGCTGCTGAGGGTCCATCAGCTCCGCTTCCGCCCCGGTGATGCCAAACAGAGCGGCGTCAAAGCAGTCAACTCCGGTCAAGAAGGCGCCATGGCGTATGCGGAGCTGTGACTTGCCAGACTGCAGGAGGTGGGGTGGAAAGAGGAGCGTTGTTTCGCATTGCGGCTTGCAACCAACTGCGGCGCCCAGTGCGAAGCACTGCCCCGCTGGCACATGCCAGCACCAAGCTAGACCGCTCACCCTCAGGGCATCCAGGTCCCAGCGATCGTATGGCACCAGCCCGATGGCATCTTCGCTTATCAACTTGCCGGCAGGCAAGCGAGCAGACAGCTGCAGACTGATCAGCAGCCCGCCTGCGGGCTGGGCATGAGCAGCCAGCGGAAGACCGGCAGGCGCCAGAAGGACAGTGCTGAGCTCTGTTGCATGTTCAGCCGGCCTGCCACCCTGCTGCTGTGGTGCCATCAGCGAGTGGATGTGCTGTGCCATGGCCGCAGTGGAAGGGTAGTCAAATGCCAGCGTGCTGGGCAGCTGTAGGCCCAGGGCTGTGGACAGAGAGCTGGACAGCTCCACTGCCGACAGGCTGTCCAGGCCTCCCGCCGCCAAGGCATCGCCCTCTGCAAGTGAGGGTGGTTGGAGGTAAGGACACAAATGCATGAGCCGATGCACAGTTGGTAATGCATTGTGTAGTTCGGCTATCATACCTCCTTCCACTCACCACTGCTGTCATGGCCCAGGATGTTTGCAATAGCAGTCTGCACGGCCAGCTGGACTTGAGCGAGGCTCATGCCAGGTGCAGGCTGGCTGCTGCTGCCACCCACAGAAGCCTGTCTTGGCCCCCGTTCAATAGCGGAATCGGCCACTGCTGCATGCCCAGCGAGAGCAGAGGCAGCAGGTGTGCTTGCAGCGTCCGCAAGTGGCTGCGTGGTGAGCAGTAGCTGGTCCAGTAGGCCCCAGCGGCCCTTGGCAGAATAAATCTGTGCAAAGCGCGGTGCATCCAGGCGGGCATACACCAGCTGGCTGGCGGCGCCGGCTTCCTGGTGGGCTTGAGCAACCTGCAGAGTGGAAGGCAGCAGTAGCGTGCAGGTGAGATGCATCCATGGATGCGCAAACACAGAAGGTCTGGGCCATTGCCTCATCTTGCCTTCATCTGCCATTGCACAAGTGCTCACCTGCTCCGGCTGGAGGCTCTTGAGACCCAGGGCTGCCAGGCCATCCACATGTGATGCCGCCATGCCTGCCCCGGCAAAGGGTCCAAATTGCACTGCTGTAGAAGGGAGGCCGGCCGCCTGGCTGGCGGCGGCATGAGCATCCAGGAAAGCATTGGCAGCCGCATAATGTGCTGATCCGCTCTGGCTCCACACAGCAGAGGTGGATGAAAAGAGCAGCTGGGAGGAGAGGGGCAGCGCGGCCTGCTGGAAGGCGGCTGCTGTGGCGGCCTGCAGGAGCAAGAACAGAAAAAGCTTGGTGGAGAAGGGGACGAGCGCCAACAAAGGTGGCCCAATCACGCTGTGTTGCCTTGTTGAAAACACGTCCAGCCGGCATCCGCCATTGCCCACCTTCACATCAACTACAGCCTGGAAGTCTGGTAGGCTCATGTCCTGCAGCAGCGCAAAGCCTGACACGCCGGCTGCGTGGGCAAAGTGCTCAATGTGAGGCAGCTCCTCTGCCGCCCAAGCCAGCACGCGCGCCATGGCTGATGCATCCGCTGAGTCCGCTTTGACGGCCAGCACAGTACAGCCGGCGGCAGCCAGGGAAGCCAAGGCATCCGCTGGAAGTGCGCCAGAGCGGGACGCCACAACTAGCAGGCGGCAGCCGCGCTGCACCAGGGATTGGCAGTACTCCAGCCCTAGGCCCTGGAGACAATGAGAGACGTAGAGAGGGGAGCAGAGTCGGACAGAAGACAGCAGATGAGGGAAAAGTGCTCGACCCAAGTGGACCCTCGGTGGTAGTGCCATACCTTGCTCCCGCCGGTCACAAGTGCGCTGCAAATGGTGCTGACCACCCGTGGTCGTGGGGCAGCAGCACGTGCTAGGCGCAGGCCGTAGGTGCGGCCACCCCGCACAGCCAATGCAAACTCCCCTTGGGCTACGAGCGCAGCCGCCAGGCTGGCTGTTGAGGGGGCTGGGCCGCTGGACTGCAGGTCGATGCTTGCGCCAAACTTGGACCGCTGCTCCATGAACAAAGTGCGGGCCATGCCTGGTAACAGGGAGAGGAGCGGAGGATGTGGGAATAATCAAAGTGCATGGAGGTGGCCACCGCTCACATGCTTGCAAATTCATGTCACGTGTCATTGCTTACCTAGCAGCAGGCCAGCTGCTGCCTTGGTCTGGCCACTGAGCGTGCCATCCATCTGTTGATCATAAGTGACCAGCGACAGGCGTGTGTTGGCTTGCGAGCGGGCGACGGCTCGGAACGTGGCCAGCGCAGATGGAGCATCCACCGCCTGGCCCGGTGGCTGCACAAACAGGCACTGCTGCGGCTGTGTGCATTCCAGCAGCAGACCAAAGTGTGCTGCATTGCTGAAGCACAGCTCTGGGATGGTGGAAGGCAGGCGTGAACTGCCGCCAAGCTCTGCACTGCTGCTGCCCCATACCGTGTTGACAGCAACCAGCTGCTGGCTGCTGTTCTCTTCGGCCTCTGGGTCGGCACACATCTGGGTGAGCGGCCAGGGCTGCGTGCTGATGATCAGAGCTGTGGCGGTACCGTTCTGTGGTTGAGGGCTGGGATGCAGGTCTACTGCCTGCCACAGCAGCTGCCATGCTGGCGAGGTTGCTGCCGCTGCTGCACTGTGCGCCTCCACTGCCGCTGCCGTACGAGCCATCATGCCCTGCACCTGCAATGCTGTATTGCCGCCGCCAGCCCCAATTGCTGCTGCTGTCCTGGTGGCTGTTGCCGCCAGGGCGCCAACCTGGTGCTGGCCAACCTGGTGCTGGCCAGGGGCGTAGACAGCACATCCCTGAAGCACACAAGCAGCGCTTGGCAGGCCGCCCAAGCTGATGCCCGCCTCGGCAATGCTCGGGTGGCAGCTATAGCCAGATGCTTGCGGATCCAGTGCTGGGGCTGCCACAACTGCCAGGCTGCGCTGCTGCTTGCTTTGCAGCAAGTTGTGCCCGTCCAGCAGCACAGCGCGCTGTGCCGATGACACATTGCTGCTGCTGCTGGCGCTGATGTCCATACGTGGTGCCGCCGCCAGAAGCGCCAGCCGCCCCCCGGCCGCAGCCTTGCTGCCACCAGCAGTCACTTGGACGGCACCATGGCCCAGCTCGATGCTGCACGACAGCACAATGCCATCCGCCCATTCGATACGCACACCAAGTGCGGCGTCTACCACTGCCACCCTGGCCAAGCTGTCACTCAGCATTTGGCCCGAAGCGGCCATCAGCTCGAGCACAGCAGCTGCCGGCAGGGTGGCCCGACCGCTGAGCGAATGTTGCCGCAGGTAGGCAAGGTGGGGGCGCGGCAGTGTACAGCCCACCATCGCATGCTGCCGCACTGCTGCTGCCATGTGCAGGAGTGGGTGCATGGGGGGCAGCGGCCACACTCGCTGCCGCTGGAGCTGCTGCTGCATTACTGCTGCCCCATCATAACCTGCAGCTTGCACAGTCTGCTCCCCTGGCGCAGACAGCAGGGCATGGGCATTCACGCCGCTCATGCCAAACGAGCTGGTGCCGGCCAGCTGTGCCGCCTGCCGTGCCGCCTGCTGCTGCCGCGGGATGGCGGCCGCCCAGGGGCCGGACTTGCGCCAGTCATCCAGGGCTGCCTCCACATAAGAGCTGTTGCTGCGCAGGTGCATCACGGGCGTGCTGCACTGCTGTGTTGCTGCCATGGCTGCCAGCAGCAAGCCGGTCAGGCCAGCTGCGCCTTCCGTGTGGCCGTAGCACGACTTGACTGAGGCCAGAACAACCGCCTGAGGAGAGCTGAAGCCACCTGTGCTGCTGCTGCTCTTGCTGCTGCTCGCCAGGCCCAGAGCGCCAACTTCAATGGGGTCGCCAAGCGGCGTGCCGGTGCCATGGACAGCCACAAGCCCTGGCAGGCCCAACGGCCCGCCTGCCTGACGCAGCGCCTTGAGCAGCAGCTTGGTCTGGCTGGGGCCGTTGGGCGCTGTGAGCCCACTGCTGCGGCCGTCCTGGTTGACGGCAGTGCCGCACATGAGTGCCATGGCGGGCTGGCCAGGCTGGACGTGAGTCAGCAGCGCTGCCACAAAGCCCTCGCCTCGGCCATAGCCATCTGCAGATGCCTCAAATGACTTGCAACGGCCCACAGGAGACAGCGCCTGCGCGAAGAGGACAGAGAGGGAGCATGGCCAGTGCTGGTGGCGCGGCGGCTTGCCAAAGAGCACTACAGTCACTGACTAAGCTCATCAACCTACTCACTTGCAGCTGGCAGATGGCCACTGTGGTGACAGGAGACAGCATGAGGTTCACGCCTGCCGCAAGCGCCGAGGCGGTCTCGCCCCGATCCAGCCCCGTGTGCGCCAGGTGAGTGGCCACCAGGGATGAGGAGCAAGCGGTGTCGGTGCTGAGGCAGGGACCTGCACAAAGGTAGGGGCAGGGAGCGCACCAAGGTCACGCATTTTGTGGTCGCATATGTGCTCCGCCTCAAGCCCGGGCCGAGCCACTTCCGCACCCAAAATCAGCAGACTCCCTATCCACCCAAACCACCTCACCTGCCAGGCCAAAGGTGTAGGACACCCGGCCAACCATGAAGGCCAGGGAGTTGCCTGTGGCCGTGGCGGCGGTCAGCTTCATGCCGGCATCGGTCAGCAGGGAGGCATACTCCTGGTACATGCAGCCCACGTACACGCCTGCAGGTTGCAAGGGTGAATAATCCCTCATGAACGGCTTGGCCGCCCGGTGCAATGTCCCTCTGCCAACCTGTGAGCATCGACGTCAATCTCAGAGAGCGACACCTATCGCAAACGCGCCTGTTTCTGTGCCGGACAGAGGTCCGGTTGCCAGCTGCCCATCCAGCAGGGCGGCATGTGTCTCCTCCAGCAGCAGGCGCTGCTGAGGGTCGGTGGCCAGGGCCTCCACCCGTGACAGGCCAAAGACCTGCGCATGCGAGTTTCAAGCAAGTTTTGGACAGTGCATGCACGCCAGGCATGCCAATATATGTCAAGGCAGCAGCAACATATGAGTTGGACTCTCACCTGGGCATCAAACTGCTCCACCGCCCCAATGAATGCCGCGAAGCGTGAGTACATTTTGCCGCCAGCTGGGTCGGGCGCATATAAGCGATCCAGGTCCCAGCGGCTGAAAGGCACACACGTTTGGAGGTCTGCTGCCTGGCTGGCTCCTTCCCAGAAGGATGTTGCATTGCTGCAGCTGGAGCCGTTGACAGCAGGGTAGCGGCAGGACAGGCCAACAAGCGCCGTCCCGTGCTGCCATCCAGCATCCTGCTGCTGCATAGCTGGCCCACTGGTCACTTCAGCAATGCTGCTGCTTGCGGCCGCATTGGTGGCAGCGGTAATGAAGCCAGCCAGGGCCTCGACCGTCGGATAGTCAAAGATGAGAGTGGCTGGCAGGTCCAGACCAAATGCGGCCGCCAAGTCGTTGCGCAGCTCCACCGCCGACAGGCTGTCCAGACCCGCCTCCATCAGCGGCTGGCCATCAGACACCTGCATTGGAGCACAACCACGCACGGGTTGCAGGGTGGTTGCTTGGTTGAGATCGCTGCAACCAGGCCTTCAAGGGATGCCCAGTCAGGTAGCCTTATCAATGTGCACAACTTTGACTCACCTCCGGACCCAGCAAGGCCTGGACCCGCGACCGCACACGCTCAGCAACCTGTGCTGCCGAAGGCCCATGTGCCATGGCAACAGGCGCGGCAGGGGCAATGTCAGGTTGGGCAGCCTCCCTCTGGGCTTCTTCAGGTGGAGCAGCCACATGGGAAAAGATGTAGGGCACTGGGTCCAAGTTGTGCAGCAGGCGCTCAAACTGGAAGGGGCTTGCAATGGTCTGCGGCAGCAGGTACAGCATGGGGAAGTTGTTCATACAATGCCTTCAAGCAGTAGCAAGGTGGTCTGTGCAAAACTCTGGCTCGCTATGGCCGCACAACTGCTCACCTGAGGCATGGGCGGGGTGGTACCACTGCCAAGTACGGTTATCAGCGCCTCCAGGCCTCTGCCTGGCTGCACACGCCCCATGCCCGAGCGCTCAACCCGGGTCAGCACGGCGGCATTGCCGTGCGCCATGCCCACTCCAGCCCAGGCGCCCCACTGGACGCTGCTGCCTGGCATGCCGTGCTGCTGCAAGGCTGCGGCCCAGCAGTCGAGAGCAGCGTTGCCTGCAGCATAGTTGGCCTGGCCGGGGGAGCCCACAAACGCTGAGACAGACGACAGCAGGTTGACTGCTTGCAGCGGTTGGAGCTGTGCTGCCACCACAGCATGGTCCAGGAAGCCAAGCTTGGGGCCGCACACAGCTCGCACAGAGGCGGCCGTCTGCTGCCGCAACACGCCGTCTTGCAGCACGCCGCCAGCATGCAGGACGGCGCTCAGCTGGCCGGCTGCCGAGGCGGCGCATGCTGTTGCTGCCTCGGCTGCTACAGCTGCATCACAACGAAGCGCCGTCACCGGCATGTCAGCCAAAAGAAGGTCTGGTACCGTGCTGCTGAAGCAGCCTGAGCGGCCCAGCAGCACTGGCTGCACATCGGGCTGCGCCACAAGCCAGGCGGCCACCAGGGTGCCAATGCCTGCATGGAGGGCGCGGCAAGGACGTCGGTGAGGTCGCTCTTCGTACTGCCCACCATGTGCACGCACATCATGAAGCAGCATTGCATGCAGGCTGCTCACCTCCTAGGCCGCCTGTGACCAGCACTCTCCCAGCCAGCCTCAGAGGCACATCATTGTCAGCAGGGACAGCAGCATGTGAGGGCCGTAGCATGGGTCGAAGCGCTGTGCCATTGCGCTCCAGGGTGCCAGCTACATCCACAGCTGGAGCTGCCTGGCTGCAGGCTGCTTGCCGGTCCGCATCCGTGGCTGCCCAGCGTGCATGTGGCACCTCTGATGCTGCAACGCGCAGCATGCCCCACGCCGCTGCTCCTGCTGCAGCGATCGTTGGAGCTGAGATGCCGTGGCCTGCCTGCATGGCTCCATGTGTTGCCAGGGAGACCTCTGCACCAGTCAGGCCTCCATCAGCCGCCTGCTGCAGGGCAGCCAGCAGCCCCGAGAGCAGAGGTGCAGCCTGTGCCGCTTTGCCACCGCCATACTGCAGCTGCAGGTTTGTGGCTGCGCTGTTCCTAGCCACAGTCAGTGTGCAAGCTGGTTGCAGCTGAGTCGTAGCTGCACGGTTCAGCTGGCCAGTTGAACAGAATGCCTCCCACTGCACTTGGTACAGCAGAGGCACAGCCTGTGCATCCTGCTGCTGCTCGCCCCGTGCTGTTACGGCTGCTGCTGCAACTGATGGGAACAGCTGTGCCTTGCTGGCTGTTGGCAGGCGGATGGGCCGGGCCTCCAAGCCGCCAAGGGTCACGGCAGCAGCAGCAGCAGCCGAGGCATCAGCCGCCTCCTGCTGAATCCTGTAGCTGGACATCGCGGGACCCTGCTCGGCTGGCATGCTGTGCAGCTGGCATGCACCATGCAGCTCAGCTGCTGCGGTGGCTTGAAAGCCATCACCAGCCGTGAACACCTCGATCCCAACAGGCACACGCATGGTGGGTGCGCTACCGCCGCTGGATGGCTGGGCGAGGGAGGCACCCAGGTGCAGGCAGCTGTCGACCACCGATGGGTGGCACAGGAAACCGTCAGCATGCCGCCTTGGGTCCACTGCCAAGCTGGCTGTCTGGTAGGGCCGCTGTTCAGCCGACATGCCGCCGAGCAGCGACGCGCTCAGCTGACTTGATAACGCAGCTGCAGCAGGTTTCAATTTCAAGCTGGGGCGCTTCCCTTGCACAGCAGGCTCAGCATACTGTGAGATACGGCTGGCCATGTGGGTTGATTGGGTATGACCGCTGCGAACAGTGAGGCTTCCATCCATGTGCTGCACGTCCGCCTGCAGCCGCATGGCTGCTGCCGCCGCGCTCAGCACAACAGGTGCAGGTATGCTGCTGTCTCGCAGCAGCAGACTGCCGCCAAAGTGCACTGCCTGCTGATCACTGCCGCTGCTGCTGCTGCGTAGCACGTGGCAGGCTGCTGCCGCAATCTCCAACAATGCCATGCCGGGCAGCACAGCTGTGCCCTGCACTTGGTGATCCCACAGGAAGGAAAGGGCTGGCACCAGCAGCTGAGCCTCAAGTGAAGCGCTGCCAAGCCGCCGGGCTGCTGATGCAGCCCTGTGCAGCATCTTAAGTGGCTCAGGGCTGGGCCAGAAGCGGCTGCGCTGCCACGGCAGAGCCGCAGCCACCGCTGCCGCCTGCTGGTCTTGGCCTGATCCGCCTGCCCTGCCGAGTAGCATGTGTGCATTGGTGCCCTGCATTGGGTTGACCGGGGCAGACCGATTAGCAAACCTGCATCCTGTTCAGGCGACCAGCCCGCCCTCTCCTTCAAACCCACCCACCTGGAAGGCAAAGGAGCTGATGCCAGTGCATAAGTCAGAGACCGCAAAGCCGGCTGCTGGCTGCCGGGGCAGGAACACTGCCCCCTGGCTGCGCTGCAAGCTGCCCTCCACGTAAGGGTTGACAGCCCGCAGGTGGGTGATGCCAGGTGCGGCACACTGGGACAGCTGCCACCAGGCGTGCAGCATGCCCAGCACGCCGGCGCCTGTCTCAGCATGCCCAAGCCGAGACTTGGCAGCGGTGAAGGTCAGCGGCCGGGCCTGGGTAGCAGTCTGCAGAGGGAGCAGGGAGCATGTTGCTTGGAGATTGTGCAGGAGAGCCAATTCCACAGCGCCATCCTACCACCGCCAAGGTCTCGGCTCACCTGCAACACCGCCACTGCCGCCCCAACCTCAATGGGGTCGCCCAGCGCGGTTCCGGTGCCGTGCATTTCCAGCGCACCCAGACTGCTGGCTGGCATGGCTGCCGCCCGCAGAGCTGCCCTGATGGCGGCCTGCTGTGCAGGGCCGTTGGGGGCTGTGAGGCTGCTGCTGCGCCCGTCCTGGTTGACCGAGCTGCCACACACCACAACTGCTGCCTCAGCTGGGCCAGCAGCGCTGTCTTCAGTAGGACCGCTGGTCAGCAGGAAAGCGATGCAATCCTCTGCCCGGACATAGCCGTCTGCTGCCGCATCCAGCGACTTGCAGCGGCCATCCGGGGCCAGCATGCCTGCAGAAGGGGCGGCACACAGCCAGTTTANGCGTTCCTCAAGAAGATCAAACAAGGGGCTGCTGNCATNGTCATCGTCCTGCCTACCTGTGATTCTGAAAGCTGCTGTTTCCAGGCTATCCAAGGTCACGCTGACGCCAGCTGCTAGCGAGGCTTGGAAATGCCGGGACAGAATGTCGCCAGCAGCATAGTGAGCCGCAACTAGGGCAGATGAGCAGGCTGTGTCGATGCTCACACTGGGGCCTTGCAGGCCAAACAGGTAGCTCACCCTGCAACATGGGTTGCAACATGTGTGCTTGCAGCCCAACACAGCAAGTCTCATGTGCACTGGGTTNGATATANTCCCCTGGCCTGTTGAAACCTCCCCTGCCCATGGCCTACCGTCCAGCTGCTACGCTGATGGCTGCACCCGTGGCTGTGTAGAGCCCCATGGGGAGAGTGTCCTTGGCTTGGCCAAGGTACTCAGTTGGCCCAACGCCAATCATGACACCTACTCGAGTGGCTGCAGAAGCAGCCTCGCCACTCAAGGCCGTGCCATGCCAGCTCAAAACCTCCGCAGCATGGTGCAGCAGCAGGCGCTGCTGGGGGTCCATGTACAGGGCCTCGGGGCGGCTGATGCCAAATGCCGCAGCGTCAAACAGCTGTGCTCCGGCAATGAAGGAGCCAAAGCGGGCCTCCAGGGCATTGGGGGAGGCAGCCGCAAACGCGTCCACATCCCAGCGCTCCAGTGGCACAGCTGCGTGCAGGACAGAGGAGTGATGCTGGTCAGACGAGATCCGCCACACATCATAAATCCTAAGAGAGCATTCAGTCCATTGCGGCTCTTACCTGACGGTGCATCATCAGGGATGTTGGTGMGACAGCTGCCGCTGCCTGGCAGGGTGCCGCTCACTGCCGCTAGCCTGACCAGCAGCGTGGGTGGCTCGGCATGCAGGGCTAGCTGACTGGTTTCCGGGCTTGCCAAGCCCTCGCTCCAGCTCGCCTCGCTGCCGTCCAAACCTTCTGTCCCGGCCGCATCGGCAGCAAAAGTGCTACCAGCAGCAGCAACGCCGGGCGCCAGGTGTGCAGCAAGCGCTGTCACGCTGGGATAGTCAAAGATGAGGGTGGGTGGCAGCTCCAGGCCAAACTTGGAGGCCAGGGCATTGCGCAGCTCCACAGCACCCAGGGAGTCGAGGCCTGCCTCCATCAGCGGTTGGCTGAGAGACACCTCGGCACCCAGGATGCCACGGGCAGCCTCCAGCACAGCCGCCTGCACAGCCTCAAGCGAAGCTGCTGGCTGTGGCGCAGGTGGCTGCCGATGCGTTGCACGCACGTGCCGACGGATGTGCCGACCCGCTGGCTGGTGAGGCGGTTGAGCACTGCTGCCCAGAGCTGCACCTTCGTCTGCGGCTGCTGCCTCGGCCTGCGCTGTGCTGCTCTCCCCTGCCATGTCAGCAAAGAAGTGGGGCACGCCGCCCGTGGATGCACGCATCAGCACGCCCCAGTCAGCCGGGACAACTGATACCAGCGCCATGCCTGCTGGCTGCTCTGYMSCCGCCATGATGGCATGTAGGGCTGCCAAACCAGCATCAGGCTGCAGCAGGCCCAGCCCGGTGCGCTTGGCACGCTGAGCAATCGCAGCATCAGCCGCCATGCCGGMAGCCCAGGCACCCCACTGAATGGCCGCGCTGCTCAGGCCGCTGGCGCTGCTGCTGGCTGCCCAGCCCTCCAGCGCCGCATTGGCAGCCGCATAATTGCT
This sequence comes from Chlorella ohadii, assembly GCA_025026875.1. Classification (NCBI taxonomy): domain Eukaryota; kingdom Viridiplantae; phylum Chlorophyta; class Trebouxiophyceae; order Chlorellales; family Chlorellaceae; genus Chlorella; species Chlorella ohadii. Next base: position 28,870 of record JADXDR010000057.1, on the reverse strand, counting down.
CTGCCCTGGCGCTCCAAACAGTGAGGCAGCTGACGAGAACAGCACCAGTTGATGCACAGGCTGGCATGCACCGGCACACTGCATGGCCACAGCTGATGCCAGCTTGGGTGCAGCCACTGCGCGCATGCTGGCTGCCGTCTGAGCAGTCAGCACAGCATCCTGCAGCACACCACCGCTGTTGACAATGCCGGCCACTRCGGSCAGGCCAGCAGCAGGCGCAATTGCAGCTGCTGCCTCTGCTGCRGCAGCCGTGTCGCAGCGCAGCATGGCCACCTGGGCTGCGGTGCCCAACAGTGCAGCTGAGGCTGCCTGCTGCTCAGCAAGCCGGCCGCTCCTGCCCAGCAGCACCAAGTGGCAGTGCCCTTGCCCAGCCATCCACTGGCTGGTCAGAACGCCCAGAGCACCCAGGCCGCCGCTGACAACCCAGCTGCCGYTGMCTTGCTGACCATTCTTAACCGGCTGTGGCAGCCGCACCGCAATCTTGCCAACATGCTGCGCTCGTGCAAACTGCCGCARGGCAGCWGCGGTGTCTGAAAAGGCATAGTCCAGGTGCGGCAGGGGCGCCACTCGGTTTGCRGCCAGCATGGCAGCCAGCTGGCACATGCTGGCATTCAGCACGGGCAGYGGCAGGAAGTCGATGGCCACCAGGCTATATTGCACATCCGGACGCTCTGCAGGGCGGGGTAGAAATTGGGCACTTGGTCTCGTTGCACTGGGCGCTTGAAAGCAAGCAAGACCCAGCCAGTCTAAACGTACCTTGCGCGATGCGAGCACCAGACCARATGTCACGCTTGCCAATCTCTGCAAACCGGCCGCCAAGCGACAGACCGGCCAGGCTGGCTGCCACCATGCCTGCACTTGGGTTGAAGGGGTTGCTGTGAGTGGGCAGTCAATCAAGCAGGTCAGCTCCAAAGCCAGCCAAAGATTGCACCCTACCACACTCACCAGGCGAGGTCAGRGAGTTGAGCAGCARATCAATGCCKCCASCTGCTGTGRCARCAGCCACAGTSTCGRCAAASGCTGTGGACCGCGAATCWGCAGTGGYGCTSATGNCCGSANCAGCGCAGGGTCGACCGCTTGGCTGGGGAGCCGGCCGTTGCCAGCACGCGSCAGCCAAGAGCASYRGCCACCTGRATGGCMGCCAGGCCCACACCACCWGTGCCRGCATGCACCAGCACAGAYGTGYSGRGGMCCMTGCTGCGGCCTTGCTGGAAGGCCGCAAGCACGGTGGTGTAGACGGTGGGCGTGGTGGCCGCTGCCGCAAAGCTGAGGTGGGGTGGCATGGCTGCCAGCAGGCCGGCAGGAACGTACACGCAGGGCCCCAGGCAGCCGGGCGCCAGCCCAAACACGGCGTCGCCTGTACAAGGAACGGGGGTGGATACTTAAGATGGCTTGACTAAGTATGACAATACATCGTGTGGCATTCGGCATGACAATTTACTGATCTGTCCCAGTCACTCACCTGCAGCAGCGCCGTGCACGCCGGGGCCAACCGCCTCCACCACGCCCGCACAGTCGGCCCCGGGCGGGCCTGGGTCTCCTGGGTACATGCCCAGCACGTTCAGCACATCGCGGAAGTTGAGCCCCACCGCACGAACCGCAACCTGCGAAGACAGTAGCAGCGGGCAGGGCTGGACAATGCAATCAAGTATGCATGCTCCTACACAGCAGTTTCCGAAAGCACCACTGCACTTGCCTTGACCTCGCCGGGACCGGGGGTAGTCTGCTTATGCTGCACCAGCCGCAAATCGGCCAGGCTGCCCCGAGGCATGGGCAGCAGGTGGCTGTTTGTTGGGGCAGCCAGCACTGGCTGGCGCAGCAGCCTGGCGCGCAGCATGGCGCCCTGGGTGACAGCTGTGCCGAGTGTGTCTGCTGGTGCAGGCAGGGCCGCAGCACCACCCCGCGCAAGAGCATCCTGGCTGCAGCTGGACAGGCTGACGCTTGCAAACTCCCTGCTTGCCGCCTTGGCCAAGGCAGCAAGAGAGGCAGCCGCAGCTGCCGCCATTGGCGCCTGCCACCCTGCTGCACTGGCCAGCGGGCTTGGGGCTGCTGCGATGTGCAGGCTGATTGGTGCATTGCTCTGCCGCACCAACAGCCGCTGCAACAGGCYCAGGCCGTTGGATGCTGCAGCCACCACCGCCGCTGRGCTGCRGGCTGCRCTGGCCAGCACGGTTGCTGCCGTGCTGCTGCCACTGCTGGCCAGCYGCCACGRGTACGCCTGCTGTGAGCTGGATGGCATCTCTGCCGGCTGCTCTGTCTGCCAATCGGTGACATAGAGCAGGTCAGCTGCCCGCTGCTGGTTGCTAGCTGGTATGGCTGACGCAGTTGCAACGTTGGCTGGAGCAGTGGCAACAGCTTTCACTGCCAAGCTGTCCAGCTGCATGAATGGCAGGCGCTGCTGGCCGTCCAAACGGAAGTTGAGCAACGAGCTTCCCGGGCTGTTCCACAACGAAGGAACGGGCACGGCCGTAGGGTGCACCCAGCAGCTGTGATTGCCCATGCTGGTGTTGATGGCAAGTGCGGCCATGCCAATTGGCACTTGCAGGGGAGCGCCCTTGCCGCTGAAAGCGCCAGAGAGATGCAGAGTGGCATCTGCTGTCGCCGGCTGAAGGCAGTAGCCGTTTTGTTGCGCTGCGTGTGGCAGCCACACGCCTGCCATTGCTGCTCGCTGAACACTTGTGGGTGCAGCACCTGCTGGGCTGCCTACACAGGTAAGCTGTGCCAATCGCCTGCCTGTGCTGACGAGTGGCACATCGTCTTCGCCTGCCTGCTGTAGCAGATAGCCGAACTGCCCGCTGCAATGCTGGCTGCTGTGGCTGTGCGCCGAGCCGAGACTGAGCAGCTGCACACTGCCATCTGCCAAATTGACTGCAGCCTCCAGCAACCATGGATCGTGTGCCGGCATCATCAGAGGCTGGCCAATGCTGAACCCTTGCAGGATGGGCAAGCTGGATGGCAGTGCATCGGCCAGTATTTTGCCTGCCGCAGCGCAAGCTTCAAACATGGCGGTACCAGGGAGGAGCACGCGCCCGCCAACCTGCAATGGACGCAGGCAACAGTGCGACCTTCAGAATGACAGGCCCAGAAACTCAGGTCAAGACACAGCCAGCGCAGAATGAAACAAGAAACAGGGCAAGGTGCCACATCAGCATCAAAGCAAGGCCAAAGTCTGTGCATGTTGCAGTCACCTGATGGTCCCACAAGTAAGCCAGCTCAGCGCGAGCCAGGTTGACTGCGAAGCTGCACAGCCCCGGTCGCCTGCTGCTGGCCGGTGCTGCTCTCTCAGCAAAGTAAAGGGCAGGCACCAGCGCCCAGTGCCGCTGGCGGCTCAGTGCAAGCGGCTCTGCCTCAGGCGTCTGCTGTGCCTCGGCAGTCTCCAGCAGAGCGTGGGCGTTCACGCCGCTCATGCCAAAGGAGCTGGTGCCGGCCAATGCAGGGCTGACACGCGCCCCAAGCAGCGGCAGTGGAGCAGCCTGCCGGCTGGCATTGGCGGCCAGTCGGTGGTTTTTGCGCCAGTCAGCAAAAGTGGACTCCACATAGGGGTTCATGGAGCGCAGGTGTAGGATGGGGGCACAGCCCTGCAGGCAGTGGGGTTCATGCTTTCTTGAGGGGCAGTTGCAACAATATGCACCAGCATGTGCTGCTTGGAGGGTGGAGGGGATGAGTCGCTAGCCCCAATGCTGTTCATAACCTCACCTGACCGCGCATGGCCTGGAGGGCCAGCAGAGCGCCCGTCAGACCAGCTGCACCCTCAGTGTGGCCGTAGCACGACTTGACTGACCCAATGCTGAGCTGGCGCAGGGCAGAGTCAGAGGAAGCAGGCAAGGCACGGGCAGACAGGGCCTGGCCAAGGGCTCCCATCTCAATTGGGTCGCCCAGCGGAGTGCCGGTGCCATGCACCGCAACGTATGCGACCGACTCGGGAGCCAGGCCTGCAGGACAGCCACAATGAACAGGCGTTTGGCAAGCTTCCCAGTTGTCAGGTCATCACAGTATGTGTGGGAGACCTACACCCCACCACGCTCACCAATGCGGGTGAGAGCGCTAGCCACCAGCGCCGTCTGGCTTGGCCCGTTGGGCGTGGTCAGGCTGCTGCTGCGCCCGTCCTGGTTGACGACTGTGCTGTGCACGAATGCCAGGGCAGTTGCTTGGTCGTCGGCAGGCTGCATTATGGCCACTGCACAGCCCTCGCCACGGCCGTATCCATCGCCAGTGACATCAAACGTCTTGCAGCGGCCCACCGGAGACAATGCCTGCACAGTAGGAATAGTGATTAGCGTTGCACCCGTGCCACTGTGTCCAATGGAATTTGTGCTGCATGCAGCTTGCACATGCAGTAAACGCTGAACCGCCAGTTGCAAGCAGTATCTTGCTGAGTGTCCCACCTGCAGCTGGCTGATGCCGCTAATGGTGCCCGGCAGAAGGACCATGAAGATGCCACAGGCCGCCGCTGCTTGGGCCTCCCCATTCAGCAGTCCGGTGTGCGCCAGGTGGGTGGCCACCAGGGAAGAGGAGCAGGCGGTGTGGGTGCTGCACGAAGGGGCAGGTGTTAGGGGCAGGGCTCAAGTGGATGGATCCTTGCAGGCCCAGCGCTTTTGCATGTTCTTATCAACTGCAATGATACAACCCTTACCTGATGCAGGGCCCCGTCAGGCCGAATGTGTACGACAGGCGGCCGATGAGGAAGTCCATGCCGTTCCCTGTGGTCACGCTGGGGCCGACAGGCACGCCGTGCATGGCGAGGTACTGCAGAAACTCCATGTGCATGACGCCCACGTATCTGCGGCACAGCAGAGAGCCGTTGGTAGTTAACCAGAATATGTCTGCAAAGGAACCTCAGCTGATGTAAGCGTACACAGAGCTTCGGACGTGACCCCTTTCACTCACACGCCAGTGTCAGCAGGCACGGCAGCTTCCCGCCGCCTGCCAGCATCCAGCAGGGAAAGGTGTGCCTGCTCTAGCAGGACCCGTGACTGCGGGTCCATGAACGACGCTTCGGCGGGGGACAGCCTGTGGGGCAGGGGAAGAGTGATGGAAGAGGTGTTTATTGGTCGTGCGTTACTGGGGACGAAGCATCAGCCAGGAATGCCTGCTTGCGGCAGCTACACCCATCCCACCCGGCATGAGGTGGCTCAGGTTTGGTGGTGCCCAGCTCACCTGAACAGGGAGGCATCAAACATGTCCACTCCAGGCAGGATGCCGGCAAAGCGGACAGACATCTTGCCCACTGCATGGTGCAGGGCAGGACAACAGGAAGGGTCGATTGTGCCAGGCATGCTGCCAACAATTCCCACTGCAATGCACAGTGCTGCTGCGCGCCACCACCATGCACCCCCTTGCCCACCTGCCACATCAGGCGAGTAGTGCTGCTCAATGGCCCAGCGGTCGTGCGGAATGACAGCGGGCAGGTCTGTGCCTGCCGCAGCCGTGCCCCAAAAGCCCGGCAGCCCGCCAGCTGCCGCGGGGCCTGGGTAGGCGCAGCTGACGCTCACAACCTGGGTCACTGCTTCACCAGGCTCTGCAAGGCAGTTATGAATCAGCAAGTCTCAGAGCATGGCAACAAGCAGTGTGCCACACATGCATTGCAGCACACAGAGGCGCCCAAAACCATGCACTACAGCAACCCACCTGAGCAGTCGCTCCACGCAGCATCCAAGCTGACCACAGTGGCCAGCGCCACGGCAGAGTTCTGCTTAGCTGCACCCCCAAGGCTCTGCGCTACATAGCCAGCCAGCGCCAGCACGGTGGGGAAGTCCAGGGCAGCCGTGGCGGGTAGCTCCACGCCAAACCGCTCGGTGATGGCGTTGCGCAGCTGGACAGCACCTGCAATGTGTGTGGATGCACAGCCACATGTGCATGCACTAGGGGGATGACGCATGCCCATGCAAGCACACAGCACTGTCTTCGATGCATGCACTACACAGCAAGTTTCGCTCACCCAGCGAGTCAAGGCCTGCCGCCATCAAAGGCTCGTCCTGGGCCACGTCAGCGCCCAGTACCGTGGCAAGAATGGACGCCACAGCTGCTGTCACGTCTACGGCGCTCCGTGCCGCAGCTGGACCGGGGGGTGGCGCCTCAGATGCAGCCGCAATGACAGCATCTGCAAAGCCATGTTGCTCGGTAGTTGGGCTGGCGCCCGCAGGGTGGCTGCCTGCCTGCCCGGCAATGAATCGGGCCAGGGCGGCAGGGGTGGGGTAGTCAAAAGTGATGGTGGGAGGCAGCTCCACACCGAAGCTGGCGGACAGCTCGTTCCGCAGCTGGACGGCACCTGCAGTAGAGATGTAGATGGATGCTTCAAGTGCATGAAAAGTGGCGTAGACTGGGACGCAGCAACAAGCCGGCTCTGTGCGGCACCCGCGCAGGCTCACCCAGCGAGTCAACGCCTGCCTCCATGAACGGCTGGTCAGCAGCCGCTGTGCCACCCAGGCTGGAAATGACGCCTAAGATGACTGACAGCATCGCCTGCGCCTGCCTCTCAGCATCCACAGCGGCAGGGGCGGCAACAGGCGGCACCACCACCCGGCCGGCTCGCGGCCTCGTGCTACCGCCAGCTCGGCGCCCCAGCTGGGCCCGATGCTTTGCTGATCCGGTGGAAGAAACAGCAGGCAAGGATGCAATGGCTGCACTGGATTGGGCTGCGGATCTTGTGGCACCAGGCCTGCAAAGCAGTGGGGCGGCAAAGCTGATCAGGCATGCCTGGCCAGCCTGCACCAGGGGACGGGAAAATGCCCAGTATTCCATGCTCAGCCTCACCTGCTGCGTGCAAACTCCTCCAGGAAAGGGGGCACAGAGGGCAGGCTGGGCGTGATGTTGTCCCACAAAAAGNCGTTGCCTGCAAACAGAGTCAGAATATTTGGGGGATCAGAGCGCTTGGCAAATGCTTGCAACTTGAGCAATCAGTCAGCACTGTGCTGCCGGCAGCCAACCGCCCAGCTCACCAGTGAAGACGGCCTGCTGCCAGCTCCGAAGGTTGCTGGCGGCCGCTGCCTCGTGCAGCAGGCGGGCCATGATGGTCAGGCCCACATCAGGATCAACTGCAGTATGGGAACAAAAACGCAACTATGTCGCAGCTCGGCAGCAAGCAGACGCCTGCGTTTGGATCACATACTCAGCACCTCCTACAGTACTGCACATGGTCCATCAAATAAACTCACCGATGCCCAGCCCCATGCGCTCCATGCGCTCGATGAAGCCCTTGTTGCGCACGGCCATGCCGCCGCCACCCCAGTTGCCCCACTGCACCGCCACACCAGGGCGGCCGCGGCCCTGCGAGCGGAGTGGCAAACACAGACCATGACAGAATCGGCATGCTTGGCTCGGCAGGCAAGTGGAGCCAAACACAACTTGCTGCCTCCGCATGGCAGATGCAGCTCAGCGGTGTTAAGTCATTGAACGTACCTGCGAATCGTGTGCCCAGGCATCGAGCGTGCCATTGGCAGCTGCATAGCTGGCCTGCCCGGCCGCGCCACTGAAAGCCGCCAGCGAAGAGAAGAACTGAAACACAGACAGCGCAGCGTGGGCAGACAGCTGCAGCAGGTGCTGGGCACCATACCCCTTGCCTGCATTGCGCAGGGAGCACAAAGCCAGTGGGTTCAAGCCTGCTTTTTGGTCGGCCAGCGCAGCACAGCTGCTCTCCTCAAACGCCTACCAGCAAACTCGGCTCGGATGGAGGTGGTGGAGATGTTGGCGATGACTTTACTGTCCAGCACCGCCCCTGCGTGCATGATGCCTCGCAGGGGCAGAGCACCGACAGTTGCAGCAGCCTCCATCACCGCTGCCGCCTCCTCATTCGCTGCTGTGTCGCCCTTGCTGCAGGTGATGGCGCAGCTGCTGAGATAGAGGGCAGCCGGCAGCGGATCGCCCCCTGCACCAATCAAAGGCGACAGATCACGGTTATTGAGCGCCAGATGATGCTTTGAAGCAGCAGGTATCCATAGATAAACTAAAACAACAAGCCAGCCTGGCCCACCTGTGCGCCCGGTGCGGCCCAGCAGCCAGAGCTCACAGCCGCCCAGGCCAGCAAGCCACTGGGCCACCACTGTGCCCAAAGCACCCATGCCTCCAGTCATCACGATTGAGCCGCCCAGGAAGCTGGCTGCCTGAGCGGCTTCCCCAGTGCGCTGGGCAGAAGCGGCGGGGCTTGGCTCCCGAGCCAGCAGGTGCGGCCCAAGCCAGGCGTTGGCAACCAGGGCTCGGCCATACATGTCAAGGCCCGCTGCCTCGGCGGCATGCTGCTTCAGCTCTTCGGGGGCCGGGCGCCTGCAAGAACAACACAGACGCAGTTAGTGCTGCAGCATCTCACCACACCATGCCATGGTGCCCAGAGAGAAGTCGGCAGCCACCATTGCCAGCCGCCTGCCCACCCTCCCACTCACCTGACAGGTGGCTGTGGGCAGGAGAGGCCCACATCAGCGCTGCCCCACTGCACAGCAGCAAACTCCTGGGCGGCGACGCGCATCATGCTGTGCATGCCGAGCACGGCGCCAGATGCCCCGGCACGCACATGGCAGCCGGCAGGCGATCGTGCCACTGGCTGGGAGGCATGTGTCAACAGCTGCATGCTGGAGCCCCGGTGTGCCTTTGCCGCGGCTGTCTGCAGCAGAGCGGTGTGTGCTGCGCACGTGAAGGCAGCCACGCCCGCTGCTGCCTTGCCATCGGCTGCCGCTCCAGCAGCAAGCGGGAGGGCAAACTGCACTGCTGCTGCCTGAGGCTGGCTCAGCACAAGCGCCGCATGTTGTAGCTGCCCAGAGCCAACCGCCTGCACTGCGCTGTACGGCGAGGCGTGGCTGCCCACCGCCTGCCATTCGGTTTCGTACACAACCCGGCTGCGGTCAGCTATGGCAGCAGCCTTGGCATCGCTGCTGCTCAGCTGGATTGCCTTGGCACATAGGTCGCGGATGTGCAGGCTGGTGGCACCCGCATCGCTGCACAGCCAGTGGGAGGTGTAGATGGCGCCTCCCGCTGCCATGGGTGCCCGATCAGTGCAAGTCCATGCCGAGCCGTGCAGCTGCACCTGTGCATGGCGAACAGCATCGGGCAAGTTTCAGTCGTTTAAGAGCAGCATCAGTTAAAGGCAGGCAACAAGGCAGGTTGCACTGTTTCTGCACCGCCTTTGGGCAGCCTACAAGCGGAGGCCGCTCCTCGCCTACCTGCTCTGTGGCCGCATAGGAAGCAATGCCGGCCACCACTCGCGTGACGTCTGCACTGTCCTCCCTGCCAACATCACCGGTGGCTGGGCCCAGCTGCAGCGCATTGTCTGCCACGGCTGGGTGTGCCAGCCAGCCGCTGCTGCTGCTGCCCTGCTGGCCGAGGCAGATGGCAGCGGTGCAGCGGACGCCTCGGGCGGGCATCCTGCTAAAGGCGCCGATGCCAAGGCTGAGATGGGCGGTTGGCAAGGAGCTGCCAAGCCTGAGCCTGCGTGGCTCATCTGCGTGCTGTTGGATGCAGCTCACACAGGCTTGGAAGTGCAGCCTTGTTGCAGCACTTGCTGCCCCAGTGCTGCGCAGCTGCACCTCCCCAATGGCTGCGCTGACATGGCAGTCCAGCTGGGCGGCGGCGGCCAGGGTCAGCACCACCGGCGCCGGGATGGAGCAGCTGGTGAGGCACAGCAGCTTGCCAGGTGCCGCGTCTCCAACAAGGGTTCGACCACTGCAGGTGGGGGGAGACACGCCAAGGTCTCAGTGCCAGTTTGGGTAATGCATGCTGCACGCATGCACGGCGGCCAACAATGTCTGGCTGGAGCCAGGAACCAAGTGCACCCACCTGGCGGAGCACATCTCAAGCATGCCTGCCCCCGGCAGGATGCTGGTGCCCTGCACCACGTGGTCGTGCAGGTAAGCCAAGCCAGCGGCAGCCAGGTAGCAATGGAACCTGCAGGGGGCAGCAGAACAGCATGGGAGGGGCGATCGGGAGGCAGATGGTTTGGGACATCAGACGGCAAGCGCGCACAGAGACAGCATCTCGCATGCTCACCTGGCGACGGCATCAGTTGGTGCCCAGCGTGCAGCCATCAGCATGTGGTGCGCGGCAGGCATCGGCCAGCATCGCTGGCGCTGCCAAACCAGCACTGCCTCCTGATGCTGTTGGGTGTGCGGCGCCGACAGCAGTGCGTGCGCATTCACACCACTCATGCCAAATGAGCTGCACCCGGCCAGCATGCGTGCAGCGGCCGGCCATGCTGCCGCCTCCCTTGCAACCAAGGGCAGTGCGTTTTGGCGAGCACCGCGCCACTCCTCAAAAGCAGAGGCCACATAGGGGTTCAGGCTGCGAGCGTGCATGACAGGTGGCGCAGCATGCTGCGCTAGGGCCAGCGCCGCCGCCAAGGCACCGTGGGCACCTGCCGTTCCCTCGGTGTGCCCAAAGCAGGCCTTGGCGGAAGCTGCACAGGGAGGTAGGAGAGGAGGACAGTTGTACAGTGCAGTGCAGTGTGTGGCCCAGCATTAGGGCAGCATGCTGCACACATATCCCACCATGCTCACCAAGTGCAACAGGTCGAGGGCTGGGCACAGCAAGGGCGTGGCCCAAAGCATTGACTTCAATGGGGTCACCCAGCGGTGTGCCTGCAGGACAAGTTGCAGGGCGTGTGTTGAACGTTCATGAAGCACACGTGACGCTGACTGATGGCTGGAACTGGCGGGGAGAGACGGTTGCCACCTCACCAGTGCCATGCATGGAGACCAGCCCCACTTCAACTGGCGCCACATCAGCAGCAGCAAGTGCTGTGCGGACCAGCGCTGTCTGGGCGGGGCCGTTTGGAGCCGTCAACCCACTGCTGCGGCCGCACTGATTCACAGCAGAACCTGCGGGCGGGATGAGATCAAAGCTGGGTCACATACCAAGTTTTACGGGAGCAGCACAGCAGCAACGACTAGGTCGACTGTCGAGTCATCCTCACCATGCCAAATAGCAAGGGGAGCCTGCCCATGAGCGGTGGGCCGGCGCGCCACAAACACGATGCAGGCCTCCCCTCGGCCATAGCCATCAGCGGCGGCATCGAACGTTTTGGAGCGGCCGTTAGGGGAGAGGGCGCCCAGTTGGGCCAGGTGGGTGGATGTGGAGGGGACCAGACTCAGGTTGGTGCCGGCAGACACTGCGAGAAGAGGAAGGAGGGAGGGACAGCTTATGGAGCTTGTTGAGGCAGGTGCTGCATCCCGCCCGCGCCAGGCTGACCCTGCATGCCTGGAGTGCAGCGCCTCGCATGCAAGGGCCCCTCATTTACTGACCCGAGGCGCTGGTCTCGCCGTCCAGCAGGGCGCGGTGGCCCAGGTGGGCGGCCACCAGGGAAGAGGAGCAGGCGGTGTCCATGCCAATGCAAGGACCTGCAAAGGGTCGGTGCGGCAGTTTCAGTCTGTCCTTCAGCATGCACATGGCACTGTTCAACGGAAGGAGTGAATGTGTTTGCTGCAAGGCAACCGCCGAGCTCCGTATGCTGGACCAGCTCGCCTTGGAAGCCAAAGGTGTAGGAAACGCGGCCGACCAAAAAGTTGAGGCCTGAGCCAGTCAGAGAGGCCACGCTGGGCTGGAGGCGCTGGTTATTCTGCACAGAAGGCAATGGCAGGTTGGTGAACAGAGATGGGACGCAGCATTGGTTGCAGCCCTCTGAGTGGACATGCACGGCATGCGCCAGCCAACACAGGAACCGAGTGCATGGCCCAACACCCGGCTGAAAGAGCTGCACCTGGAGCACTTGGTATTCGCTCCATACGCAGCCCACATAGGTTCCAGTCGAGGCGGGGGAGGTGTCAGCCAGTGCGGGGCCGGCGTCCTGCAGCGGAAAGCAATGGCAGAAGGGGTCAAGCCTGGCAATTCCACCGTTTCTGCACATATTTGTGCCACTCATACACCCACCCAGCAGCTGGTATCTGCTATTTCCTAGCAGCCATGCCTTGACCCACCTGCACCGCTGCCCACACGTGCTCCAGCAGCAGGCGGCACTGCGGGTCCAGCCCAACCGCCTCGGCGCGCGACAGGCGGAACAGGCCTTCATCAAAACTCGAGGCATCCGCCATCCAGGCAGCAAATCGCAGGGCGCCGGACTGCAATGAAGGGTGCGGGGCGGCAGGGCAGAGTATGGTCTATCTCAACTGTGCTGATAGGCAGCACCCAGTGTGGCACCACTTGCGCCAGCAAGCTTACAGGCTGTCTGGCCAGAAAGGCACATGCATGAGGCACCCACATGTGACCCACCTGCAGAATGTCGCTTGCGGCGTCCACTCCCTCAACATCCCAGCGCTCCAGCGGCACTGCTGCCACACAGTCTGTGGCGTGGTATAGGCACTCAGCCATGTCTGCGGCATGGGTCGTGCAAAGAAGCCGCACTTCGCTGAACAGAATGGAGAAGAGCAGCTGTGCCTATGCGAGGTGCACATGGCAGCACAGATGCTCTCACTCAAGCAATACTGAGCGGGTACGTACAAATCGATGCAATCCCACCAAAGCAGGCTAGCAGCAAGCAAGGAGTTCTGCAAACACTCTCACTTGCGCCTGGCTCGCCTCCAGAGGCCATGGATGCGGCCCAGCCGATTATCTCCGTCTCACTGCCCTGCTGCTGCCACCGCTCAAGCAGCTGGGAGCGCGCCACGGGTGCGGCGCTGCTTATTGTGTCCTGCGCCTGCTGTGCCTGCTGCACCTGCTGCGCCTGGCCCGCATGCGCCAGGCGCTCAGCAAGGAAGCCAGCCAGCGCTTCAATGCTGGGGTAGTCGAAAGTAATAGTGGCAGGCAGCTCGATACCAAACCGAGCACTGATGGCGTTCTGCAGCTCCACAGAGCCTGCGGCAGGATTTGCAGAGCAGACATTTGGTTTGTGGGGTGACGAGCGATATTAGTCCCACACAACACAGCAGGATGCCGCGCAATGCGGAGGACACAGCGTCTACAAAAGCAGCCGCCCTCCCTCCCTCACCTATGGAGTCCAGGCCTGCCTCCATCAGCGGTTGGTCGGCTGGAACGTCGCTCCTGCCCAGCACACTTGCCACCACCTCAGCCAGACGCTCGCGAATGGCTGATGGGTTGATGGCCAGAGCAGCGGCGGTGGAGGTGGCACGTAGGCCAAGTTGAAACGAGGGCGGCTGGTCGCTGGCCGATGCCACTGGAAATGCGGTCACTGCGGCGGCACCCAGGCCCTCAACAGCTGCCATGGTTTTAAAAAGATGGTCGATTATTGTCAGCAGCTGAGAGCAGCCGCTGCTGAGGCCGTGGCTGCTGGTCTGGCTGCCCAGCCCTGCAACTGCGGCGGCATGGGCCACACAAGCTGCCAGGTGCTGCAGGGGAGCGTAGACCCCCACAGCTGCAGACACACGGGGAGCAGTAACGCTGCCTGCTGCTTGTGCGCGTAGTGCAGCAGCCAGGTGGAGTGAGGCATCAGCCACTGCTGGATGGATCCAATAGCCGGTGTGGTGGTGCTGATCTGTAAGGATGGCAGCAAATGCAGCACTGCTGCTGCCACCCGTGCCAATGCTGCTGAGGCCGGCTGAGGTGCGGCTGCCCAGCAGGGCAGAAGTGCTGCTTGGCACGCTGCACTGAGCAGCAAATGTGCCCGCTGCAGCTGCTGATGAGCGCCGCTGCTGGTCTGCCTGTTGATTTGCTGCCTCAATCGTTTGCAGCTGTGCGGTGGCATGCACAGCTGCCGCAGCACGGCCTGGCTCAGCAGGGCTGGACAGCCTGACTGCACCGCTGCCCAGCTGGACGCTGCACTCAACAATGCCTTGGCTGGGTGTGGCCAACAGCAGAGGCTGCTGAAAGGCAGCTGCCGTGACTGCCACTGAGCTGTGGGTCTGGTCGTGTGGCGACAGCAGCTGCCCAGCAGCAGCTGCAAGCTCCAGCAGCAGGGAGTTGGGTGCTGCCACCCTGCCCTGCACGCTGTGATCCATCAGGTAAGCCAGGGCCGGCTGCCCCAGGCTGCACTGCACCTGCACACTGGCTGCCGCCGATACTGCTGGGGCCATCATGCGGCTGCCCCAGCGCGCCTGCTGCAGCAGAGGGTGGCTGGTGATCTGGAACCACAGGCTGGTGCGCTGCCACACCCAGGGCTGCGGCCTGGCCAGCGGCATGCGGCAGGCTGCCGCCAGGATGGCGTGGCAGTTGGTGCCTTGGTATGCAAAAGAGCTGACGCTGCCCAGCATCTCCGCCGCACTGCGGGGGTGGAGGGGTGGGCAGGCAGGGGAAGGGGTGGGTTTCAGGCCATTGATATATGGACGAAACCATACAGCAGACCGGCTGTGGAGGTCTGTGACATTGCGATTTGCGTGTGTGGTGCGTGCTACCCCACCTTGCCCTCACCAGCTTCCCCACCCCCCACCCCCCACCTGTGCAGCATGGGCGCGGCCTGCCGGCGGGCCATCCAGCGGCGGCTGCTGGGCAGCTGTGCGGCGCTATCCAGCACACTGAGCACGTGTGGGTTGAGGTTGCGCAGGTGCAGGATGTGGTGCCTGCAGGGTGGGGATGGGCAACACGTGGGAAGCAGGGCATAACGTGAGCACACCCTCCGTGCAGGAAAGTCCGGATTTGTTGCAGCTGTTTCGTGCTGTTGCTGCTTGCAAACTATCGCTGGTAGCAAGTGGCGGAGATGCAACCCTGTCCCACAAATTCAGCCAGTTCCGCACCTGCCAATGGACCCCAAGCGCAGCGCCAGGCTGGCCAGCCCCACAGCGCCCGCAGCAGGCTCAGCGTGCAGGCAGCGCGACTTGGCGGCCTGCAGCTCCAGCGGTTGGCCACTGGCAGCAGCCTGCATGGGCAGAAAATGACAGAAGAAGGAAAACATCTCATGAGGAGTGTGGGGCAGCAGGACACGCGCCGTGCTTGGGCACACTGAACCCCTGATCGCTGCACAGGACCAGCCGGCAGCAGCAGCAGCTTGCCTGGTACACAGCAAAGGCGGCGCCGACTTCAATTGGGTCACCCAGTGCCGTGCCGGTACCGTGCATCTCCAGCGCTGCCACCTCAGCCGCCGCCACCTCCTGCCAGATCAGAGAAGCCCGCAGTACAGCCTGCTGGCTGGGCCCGTTGGGTGCGGTCAGACTGCTGCTGCGTCCATCCTGGTTCACCGCCGTGCCGAGGATGACCGCTGCTGCTGGGGCGGATGGCTGCCCCTCTGGGCTGTCTTGGAGCGCTGTCTCCAGCAAGTGAACCACACACGCCTCTCCCCGCATGTAGCCATCAGCAGCCGCATCCAGGGTCTTGCAGCGGCCATCAAGTGCCAGCATGCCAGCCTTGCTGAGCACGGCAGTGGTCTCGGCTCTGAGCGTGAGGTTGACGCCGGCCGCCAGGGCGCGGGGGCAGCCATCCGGCAGGAAGGAGGAGCAGGCCAGGTGCACCCCCACCAGGGAAGAGGAGCAGGCGGTGTCGATGCTCACACTGGGGCCCTGCACAGGGTGTGCAGGGAGAGATGGGATAGCTTGGAGGGTGACAGGTGCAGCAGTGCCAATGCACAGCCCAGGTGAGCATCGCCAGCCGCAGTGAGCAAGTAGGGATCTTTTGCTGCTGCATGGCATGGCGCTCCCGCTCACCTTGAGGCCAAATGTGAAGGAGATGCGGCCGCAGGCAGCCGACAGCGTGCCGCTGGTGGCGGTGTAAGCACTCATGCCCTGCACAAAGGGAGGTGTACCCGTCGTCAGCAGCACGTGGCGCATGCCAAGCCAGTGCTGCGTGTTAGAGGGTCTTGACCCCCTGCCCTACTGCTGTAGGAATGCAAGCCGTAGATCTGCCACAGTGGCACTTTGTGCATGCTGATCACTATTCGCACCTGGTGCACCGAGTTGAGGTAGTACTCGGTGTAGCTAATGCCCACCGCCACTGCAACCGCCCTGGCTGCCTCTGGGTCCAGCAGCTGGCCGCCTGGAGCAGCAGGCCCGCTGCGTCCCAGCGCCTCCCAGCAGCCCTCTAGCAGCAGGCGCTGCTGGGCGTCCATGGCGGCGGCCTGCGTGGGGCGGTTGGGAGGCGGGGCGGTTGGGAGGCAGGGTGGTTCTGAGGGTGGCACAGCTGCCACTAATGCTGCAGGGGCGGATCCCCGAGCAACCCAGCGGCACAGCTTTTTTCCTTCTGCAAAACAATACTCACCTCTTGTGAGGACAGGGCAAAGAAGGCGGGGTCCAACAGCTCGGCCCCCTCCACAAAGCTGCCAAAGCGCTTGGGCGCTCCGCCCTCGCCCGGCCACCCGTGGTCCACGTCCCAACGGCTCGGCGGCACCTGCAGGCCACACAGTAGAGTGTCGCTCTTGACCTTGCGACAAGTTCAAGTTGAGCTGTACCCTTTGCACGCATTTGCAGCTTGGTGCATACATGTGCACAGGCGGTAGTAGAGGCGAGTGCTGCATGCGGCTTACCACGCGGCATGCATCACCGCTTGGGCCCTCCAGCGGGCCGCGCCACACACTTGCACGCAGCAGGCACGCGACTCTGGCCAGTGTGGCGGGCAGCAGCGCCGGCTGCACCTGCAGCAGCCAGCGTGGGGGTTGGTTGCTCAAGGGGCGAGCGAGGAGGCACCGGGGCGGCGGCAGCACGGGAAGCGGCGCGCAGGCTCCTGACCGCTGCTAAACGCTTAGCAACATGTCTATGGTCGATTGCAGGGCGCAGGGGGGCGGGCAACGAAGCGGTCAGCTGGGGGCTCTGGTTCGCCTGCCACCCACCTCGGCCGCCCAGGCGTCGTCAGCATCGCTCTCCAGGTAGCCTGCAATGTCTGTGTCTGTCACGCCTACCCAGCGGGCGCCCACCGGCCGCCTGGCGGCCATGAGTGAGGCAGGGTTCCCCTGCGCAGCAGCGGGCTGGTGCAGGGCGCAGCGGTTCCGATCGCTGGCAGGGTGCAGTAGGCGGAATTTCACCTCTGGGGCAGTGGGGCTGCGCGATCAAGGCCGGCAGCGAACCGTGCGCTCGCAGCCAGGCCTGCTGCACCCTCCCAGGCTTAGATCTGAGCTGCACAATGGCTCTTGAAGTGTAAAACTAATTGCGCGGGGCATGGGAGGCCGAATACCGGCCCGCCGCTGTGCTGCCGCCCGCGCTGCATTGGCCCTTGCCCGCCACTGGCTGCATCTGGGTACGTCCAGCCAGAGTCATGTGTTACAGTCAAAGCGAGCAGCCTGCCATGTAAGAGCCACTGGTGCAGTTTTGGGACGGGCTCAGCAGCCCTCAGGCTGCCACTTGCGCCGCCGCCGCTACCGCCACCAGCATGCTTTTTGCAGCCAGCAGACGCATTAGCATCACGAGCGGGCCTTATGCCGGCTGACGCGGATGGCCTGCAAATGGAATGCAAGAGGCGGCAGCCTGGGTCAGCAAATAAGTTGTGGAACAGCACACCACACGATGCTGGCCAGTCCAAACAAGGTTTGCCCAGCGCCGCTGCCCAATACAACATCGCGCAACACTCGTCAGCTGGCAAATCCTTGGCTGCCGCCTCACCACAAGCCCCCTCCCCGCCTCACCCAGTCGGTGCGCGGGTTGTTGCGCGTGCGGTAGCCCTTGGTGGGCTTGCCCCACGGCGTCTGGCTGATGCGGCCCTTGCTCTTGCCGCGGCCGCCGCCATGCGGGTGGTCCACTGGGTTCATGGCAATGCCCCGCACGCGCGGCCGCCGCCCCAGCCAGCGCGCCGCGCCCGCCTTGCCCAGCTTGCGGTTCTTGTGCTGCGGACGGGAGGACAATGGGCGAGGCATGCCGCTGGGTGCTTGTATCAGGGTGCCAGGAACGGAGCAGGGCACGCCGTGGAGAAGCAGCACTCTGCTGCACGTGCATACTAGGAAGCCAAGCAAGGGAATTGAGCACTTGGTTCCGCCCTGCCGCCCACCTGCGGGTTGGACAGCACGCCGATGGTGGCCATGCAGCTGGACAGCACCAGCCGCTGCTCGCCGCTGGGCAGCTTGATCACGCTGTAGCCGTCATCACCTGCGGGCCAAGTGAGGCGGGGGCGCAGGGGGCACATGCAGGATTGGCTCATGCAGGACTGGCTTGCCAGCCAAGGACAAGAGCGGGCAGCCTTGGCAGCCTGACGGCAGCCATGGGCCACTCCTGTTAGCAGCCCATGGTGCCCCGCTTGAGCAACCCTTCCACTCACCCTTCTTCACAAGTGTGCAGAAGGTGCCGGCGGAGCGCGCCAGCTGGCCGCCCGCGCCTGGCCGCAGCTCAATGTTGTGCACCGACATGCCCACCTGCGCGTTAATCAGAGGTGCGGGGGTAGGAACAGCTGTCAAGACACGTGCACACAGGCCGCGCAAACATGGCCAAGGACACAGGGGCAGGGCCAGGCATGGCAAGGCCGCACGGCAATGCGGCAGCCCAGCAGCAGGCGCAGCGCTGCAGGCTCACCGGGATGGCCGACAGCGGCAGCGTGTTGCCGGGGCGGATGGGCGCATCGGCGCCCGAGTACAGCACATCGCCCTCCTTCACCTCCTGCGGGAAGGCAGCGGCTATGATTGTAAGTGACCTAGCAGCTGGGGCGGCGATTCAACAGCTATGCGGCAAGCCTCAGTGCTTCGAAGGAGCCAGCTGTGAGATGCATGCATACACACTGCGGCAAGCCCCGGAACGGCTGGCGAAGGGCAGGCATTGGCTGCCCCAGCAGCATATGAGCAGCGATCGAGGCAGCAGCAATAGTTAGCAATCGCAGCGGGTGGTGTCAACACGGTGCTTGCCTGGGGCGCAAGGTAATAGGAGAACTGCTCGCGCAGCGGGGCTGTCGCCGCCACGCCCTTGTGCTTCACCTGCAGGTGCAGATGCAATGCAGGGCAGCTCAGCCGGCTGGAAAGGAAGGCTCATGCATGCTGCGCAGCAGGCGCTTGGGTGCTAGCTGTAGAGCAGCCGCTGCACGACAGCCGCATGCAACAGCTTCCGCGGCGGCAGCCATGCGGCACTGCGGCATGCGACAGCCATGGCGGCATGCAACATGTGCGGCACTGCTGCCCCGCCAGGCGTTGCAGGCATTTAGTTTGCTCACCAGCGCGATGCGTGCCGAGCGGTTGGGATCATACTCAAGCCGCTGCACCACCCCTGCCGCCGTGCCCTCGGACCGCGCAAAGTCAATGTGACGGTACACCTGCCAGCCAGGGCGCAGCAATGTCAAGCGTAAACCAGCGAGGCAAGCAGCTGCTGGCCGGCACGCTAGGAAGCTCACGACCGGCAGAGGGGGCACGGCGCACTGCTGCTGCAAACATGCTAGCTGCGAGCTGCCTGCACACCCTCCTTGAGCAGCCAGCAGCGGCTGCCCGCACCTTGCGGTGGCCGCCGCCGCGGTGCCGCGATGTGATCACGCCGTGCGCGTTGCGGCCGCCGCTGCGTGACAGGCCCTCGGTGAGCGGCTTGAAGGGGCCGCCCTTCCACAGGCCCTTGCGCGACGTGATGATGCGGCCGCGGAAGCCTGCAGCACGTGGGCCACTTGTGTCGGTATTGTTAGCTCGTCAACCAGCTGCGAAGGCGCAATGCGGCCGCCAATGTGCAGCTCCTCGTCCCCACCCCCCCAGCCGCACTGTGTTTGCCTCGGTTGTGGCCTGCGGCGGCAGCGCGCACCTGGCGTGGTGGGCTTGTACACCTTCAGCCCCGAGGCTCTAGTGCTGGCAAAGCGGCTCTGTATCTGCGCCCACAGCCCCACCAGTCCTGCAGCGCTTCTCGAAAGGGAGGCCAGTTGGCAGCGGCAGGCGGCACCCAGCGGCGGCAGTGGCGGCGGCTTGCAACCCAAAGGCGGGCACCGCTGGCGACCCACCTTGCGGCTCTGGTAGCCGCCCGCTAGAGCTGCATGCCGCCGAGGAGGTCAGCCGCTCGCACACCTGCAGCGGGCAGGGATGCTCGGCGCTCAGGCGCGTGCTCTGGGCNCCAGCGCGCCGCTGTCTGGATCGTCCACACTCACCGCTTGCGTCTGCTGCCGGATGGCGCCCCGCAGGCTCTGCTGCAGGGCGCGGAGCATAGCTGCCTGCCGCTGGGCCTCCTCTAGCAAGCTCTCCGGAACTTGATCCTTGCTGTGTGGGCTGCCTTCGACTCGAGAAATGCGCCGATGGCGAAATGGGGCCACTGTCCATTCCCATGCTGCGCGGCCGCCCGCGGCCGCTTTTTGCGACCGGCGGCCCAGATGAAGCCGCTTGATCGAGCCAGTCCAGCTTTCTTACCAGGTACCACTCTTGCGCGTAGCAGTTGGATCACTCACTGCAGTTACAGGCATTTATGCACGCACATCAATCAATCGCTCACGCCGCCGCCGCCTCCTTAGACGCCTTGAGCGCCTGGCGGCGCGCATTTGCAAACGCGCCCACGCACTCGCCAGCCGGGCTGAAAAATACGGCATCGATGGTGCCGCCCTCGCCGCGGGAGCGCAGCTCCACAGTCCACCCCGGCTGAAGGTCGTCCAGCTCAGCAAAGCGCTCACGCCGCGACGCATGCTCCTCCGGCAACTGCGCAAGCGGGCCACGCGGCCACACCACGGTGGCGCCGCCT
>JADXDR010000056.1:607500-617522 GCA_025026875.1 Chlorella ohadii | reverse complement strand
ACCAAATACTCTTTGTATAGCCTGGGCGGAAGCTCGAGCCCGGTGCTGTGCAAGGTGCCCGCTCCATCCCCGACCGCCAGCCCACCCCCCAGCCCAAAGCCTCCCAGTCCTAAACCGCCTAGTCCGCGTCCGCCTCCCCCCAGGCCACCCCCGCCCTCGCCGCCCCCGCCCAAGGTGCGCAGCTAGCAATGTGATGACACGGACGCCAGCGCTGCGACTGGAACTGCATACACAACTCTTGCAGCGGGTGGCGTCCCCACGCCGAGTCCCCATCATCTGCACGCTCGAGGTCGGCCCTGCCTCCCCCCACCACCATGCAGCCCTCCCCGCCCCCGCCTGGCCCAGTCAGCAACCTGTTTGTGCTGAACCTCRACGGCTTCAACTACACTGTGCCRGGCAAGGGTACCACCTACTCGCCCCAGGCCAATGCACAGGCGGCTTGCCAGGTGTGCCAGGGAATCACCAACGGGCAGGGCAGGGTGGCCCTTGTTTCAGAGCAGCGGTGGGGTGAACCTGGACTGAGGCCAAACTTGTCAGGTGTGGGTGCAAGAGCGTGAGCAGCCCATCGTGCGCCTGCGCCTCGAGGCGGGTTAGCACACCCCCTCGCCTGCCACCTCCGCCTGCCCTGCAGGGCCTGGGCGGCAACGCCTTCTGGTGGGACACCTATGCTGAGTTCAAGGCAGTGACCACCGCACTGAATTCGGTGAAGCTTCAGCTGAAGAACCCCTTAGCCACAGTGAGTGTTGTACGTTATGCGGGGTAACAGCCTGCCAGCTAGCCAGAGCGACTGTGGGCTGTGGCGGCAGGGCGCCTGCCTTGCCCGCGCAGCGGCTGCGGCTCTGAAAGCCCGCACACACATGGACACCTACCCCAACTGACGTTGTTGGTAACCAACGTCTGCTCCCTCTGCAGCTCTACACCGGCCTCAAGTATGACGGCACAAAGGACCAGGTAACCAGGCTGGTGTGGCGGACGAGCCCCCACTATGAGGGCGGTCACCAACAGCGCCGCACTGCTGGGTGCCACCCGTGCAGCACACATCTGCCTTTTGTAATGTCTGGAGCCCCCATCACACCAGTTGGACGGGTGGATCGTACTGAGCTGCCAGCCGCCCTTGGTCCCCTCACCGCTTTTGATGTGTGTGTTCGCATCCGCCTGCGGCTGTCTTTGCAGTTCTCCTGGGCGCACAGCGGCGCGGTGGTCAGCAAGACCACGATTAACGGCCTGCCGTGGTACATGGATTATACTGGTGCATACGACCAATGGCAGCTCATCTTCCCCGGTGCGTATGCATGCCATGTGGCCGGAAAACTGGGCATAATTGGAAGCCTGCGGGCAGCTTTGCGGCGGCTAGACCACGCCCTGCAGCCTGCTGCAGCCGTGGGAGCCTGTCTGCCGCTGCCTAGGCTGTGCTTCTGACAAGTGGCCATCGTCCTGTGCTGTTCCCACCCCATGCGGTGCAGCCCCCGGCACGGTGGGACCCAGTGACTCCAAGTACTCTCTGTATAGCCTGGGCGGAAGCTCAAGCCCGGTGCTGTGCAAAGTGCCCGCTCCATCCCCGACCGCCAGCCCGCCCCCGAGCCCTGTGGCCACACCACCGGTGAGGAAAGCTTGGCAAATCGCATGCCAGCTGGAGGTCGGCTCCCTGCACAGATGCCTGGAAGTTATGAATGCTGAGTGGTGATTATTCATGCACCCTTACACGCGGCTGAGCACGGCTGCACCATGCCTCCCTCTGCCTATCTCGCAGCCCCCTGCGAACTCCTGCAAGGCGGTGAACGAGCCGTGCAGCGGCCTGAACTCTGAGTGGTGAGCTCAGTTCCTGCATGTGGCCGGCTTGGGTGCCTGAGCACGTCTTGCGCACCTTGGCCGCACTTACAGGCCCCTTGCAACAGCGCAGCCACCAGCCGTTGGCGCTAAGCTGCCTTACCTCTTCCTCCTGCAATGTCTGCGTGCAGCTGCTCCCAGCTGTGTGTCCTGCAAGGCAGCTCGCGGGTGTGCATCGAGATGACGGGCGATAGGCGGAAGCGCCGCATGCTGCAGGCCTAGAGCCAGCTCTCTCTCGCTGAGCACCTGGCGGGCGCAGCCTGCCACTCCAAGCGCTGAGCGCCGCAACAGCGGTGCATGACAAAGCAGCAGCCAGCCCTGCGGGCCAGCTGAAAGATGCAGGCTTGCCGCTGGCTACTCAGCCTGCCCTCTCTGCAAACGGGTTCCATCCCCCTCCCTACTGCACTGCACCCACCTCTGTCTTCAGCGGGTTGCCCATGCACGATTCCTTCCCACAGCATACTNGTGCCCACCCTGCCTGCGTGAANTCCTTTCCACAATGCNTCGTGCCCCACTCCCCATCCCAGCTGGTTTTTCATGCACAATCGTCTCCACACTGTGTGCCACATCCTGCCCACCCTGTCTGAAAGTATTTCCACACCGCATCGTGCCCACTTTCCCTTCCAGCCGGTTTCATGCCCATTCGCCTCCAACAATGCATCCCTGCAAAGTGCCCCCTGTCCAGTTCTTTGCCCCTCGGTGTCACCAACATGCTGCCCAGCGTTGCTGTTTCGTTTGAACAGCCTCAAATGTGTGCACAGCGCCGCATGCATGCAAGCCGCAAGGCTGCAACCTGTCGCTTCCAGCCATGCCCCATCTGCCCAATTGTTTACAAGCCCGTGCATTCAGCACGCCGCTCCACTGCGGCCCAACTGTAAAGCTCGCCACCCAGTTGCACGGAAACATACAACAAAATGTCTGCTCTCATGGCAGGTTGCAAGCTGCATGCCGGGCTCCAGCGCTCTTGAACTGCCGCCAGTTTCCTTTAGCACGCTGCATTTGTTGCGCCGTTGAGCCGCCCCCCATCAGCTGCGCGGCGGGACGGCATCCTCCACCCCGCCCTCCCCCGCCATCTGCCTGTGTGAGGGACAGAGAGAGGAGGGAAGTGGAGGAGAGTGACAGCACACTGATTTGAACGGAGCAGCAGCCCTCGGAGGGCTGTTAGGACGGCATCGAACAGGTGGATGGGGGCTGTGTGGTGGGCACCTTGGCAGGAAGTCCAACAGGCATGGTGCCGCTCTACCAACCGTTTGGTTGCTCGCAGATTGCAAGCCACCTGCCAGGCGGGTCAGAACGTGCAAGCCAGGAAGCACAACCTGTCATGGCGGTGCCGTTAGTCAATCAAATAAACTCATGGTCACACCTGGCAAGGTCCACCAGCTCGCTGCGCTCCACCACCCCCGTCAGATCGGCGCCGCGGGCCTGCAAGAATGCAGTCGCAGTAACACTCTGCTCAGTATCTGCCTCTTGATGAAGGTGGCTGACACGCTCGACACTTGCTGCATGATTGCCGCTGCAACATAACCGATCGGATTCAGAACCAACTGGAAGCATCCAGATGCACCCAGTTGTTGCTCAGCAGCAGGGGGCAGTGCACCATAGGTGGCATGGCGTGCTCACCAGCAGCCAAGCTTTGAGCTCGTGGGTGGTCATGGTGTTGAAATCTGCAAAGCGAAGGTGCGCAGCCATCATTTTGCCAGGCAGCAGTTCACTGGCTGTTGCGCAGGTGACATGCAGCGCAGCCACCGGCGGCGGCACGCGGCAAGTGCACAGGCCATGCACAGTGAACATGTGTTGCCCCTGCCCACAGCTGACTGAAAACACACAGCTGCAGCTTTCAACCTGCGGCTCTGCCTGCCCAGCAGTTGCAATGGTGGCCGGCAGTTGCAAGGTGCCTTGACTGCGCAACCCAACCCACCGGTCACGCTGCCCAGCTCAGCGGCCTCGTGGCGCCAAGGCCCGCCGCCGCCAGTAGAGGTGGCCGTTGAAACACTGAACACCCCGCCTCCAGGCGTGTGCCCCACGCGGGTGTGCGTCTGAGAGAGGGATGGGTTGAGGAAACACTAGAGAGGCTGGGAGGGGCGGGGAACAAGCGGTGGCAGAAGCGGAGCGGCGGCAGGCGGCGGTGGGCGGCGGCAACGGCGGCGGCCCCCTCCGCTGCACCTGCTCGCTCAGCAGGCCAGTCACATCCCAGCCACACCTGATCGCCCGAGGCGCGGGCAGAGGCGTGCTGCTGGCCGAACATCTGCGCTCGGGCGGCAGAAGGTTCAAGAACCAGGAAGGAGAGCAGGCACTGGGCAGGGCAGCAGGGACAAGCAGGCGGGGGCCCCCGCCCGCCGCCGCTGCCCCCGCCGCTGCCCCCGCCTGCTGAGTTGCAGCTGGACCTGAACAATACATAAGGGCAGCACGCCAGGCTTCTGCTGCCGCCGCCAGCGTGCCGCAGAGCGCGCCTTCCGGCACCTTCTATCACAATGGGAAGAGTGGCACTCACAGTGCGGCAGGGGAGCATTGCCTGGACCGGTGTGGCGAGCAGGTTATTGGTTACTGGAATGAATCATTCAGTGAAATGTGGTGATCGATCACACTCAAGTAATTTAGCAGTGTGCACTGCTAGGAGGCACCGTTTAATGGGTTGAAATTCAGTCAGCCGGTGCGGTGTAGAAAGGGGCCAGCAAGCAGCACGCCTCCCACACAATGACCAGAGTGGCGCCCCATCGCAGCAGGCACAGGCCATTCTGCCGCAGCCTGCCTCCGCCGCCACCTGCCGCGGCCGCGGAGCTGCATTTCAGCAGGCGCAGCTTGCTCTCAATGGAAGCGGCCACCTGGGAGGTGAGCCAGACGGCAGATTGTTGCGCACTGGGATTCTGCGGTCTGGTGCCGCTGCTGTGTTGGCTTGAACTGCCGCTGCTGCCCCTGCCGCCGTCGTCCCCGCCGTGTCGGCCCTCGCTGCTGCTCAGCCTGCTGCTGCGCCGCAGCTCACCGCTGATGCTGCGGGCTGCCTCCGGCCGCCGCTCGCGAGGCAGCAGCAGGAGCGTTGGCAGCAGCCAGGCCAGCATGATCCAAACGTAGAGCAGGGCTGCGGCTCGCTCAGCGTACTCATCTGCAGCACATGGAGAGCGCACACATGCGCAGCTGCTTGAGCATGCCAGCCTCCTGCCACTTTTTGAATGCTAGGCACACAGAGGCGCTCACCGCCGGGGCGCAGAACCGGTCCCGCCGGCACGAAAGTGAGCACCAGCATCTCCATGACTTGGTGCAGCAGAGATGCGCCGCCCTGGAAGGCTGGGCTGCGCAGCAGCTGCACGGCAGAGGGGTGCAGGGTGTGGCGAGTGCGAGGGCATGTTTGGCATGCATAAAGGAGACACATCTGCTCCTACAGTGCGGTGCAAACACGCCAGTGCACGGCCAACAAGATTCCTGGAAAATCCAACTGTCGTTGCCGCCGCGGCGCACCAGGCTGGTGCAGTAGGTGTGCACTGCAAAGCACATGAGCAGCGCGAGCGAGGTCGTCTGCACCGCCAGGTGTGCACCAAAGGGCAAGCGCCAGGCCATGGATATGTTGATCAGGGTCACGACTTGCATGCCTGCGCAACAGTCGGGTGGCATGCGTGGCCCAGGTTTACAGCTTGCCGCTGCGAGCCAGAAGCTGCAGCCCAGCTGCAGCTAACTAACTAAGCACACCTCAGCAACCGCCGGCCGCCTGCCACCCTGTGTACAGCAGGACAGGCTACAGCAGGACAGGTTGCACGCACAACAGAGGCACAGCTGTGAGAGAAAAACACACCATTGAGAATCGTGTACAAGTTGAGCAGGCTGGCAAAGCGGCCGGTGGCCAACACAGCCGCCAGTGCATTGACCACCCGGGTGCTGTACTGGAATGGCATGGCCATGAGGGCGAGCCGCATGGCTGCCAGGGCGGGCGTACGCCAGCGCACGTAGCTGGCGTGGCTGAGCGTCGGCCACAACACAGGCACGCACAGCACTGCACGCGGGGCGGCGGAGGAGGCGGCACGGGGTGCGAAGCGGGAAGACCAAACGGATTTTTGGCCTGCACCAGGTGCTGCTGCAATGCCGTAGCGGCTGTGTGGCTGCACGAGCAACGGCCAAGCGACATCAAACCCACCAGCTGCCGGCTGGTGCCGGGTAGCGAGGCAAACGGCCCGCACTTACTGAGCAACAACCCCAGCCATGCCTGCAGGCACTCGAGCGCAGAGATTTGGGCCCCGACCCGGAGGGCTGCAGAAAAGGGAGCAAGGTGTTTGCCGCCTGCAGCTGTGACAGCGGGTGTGTCGTGCATGCAAAGCAACCTGTCCAACACGCTGCTGCGCCGCGCTTGTGCGACGCTCATTTTGCCAACGCGTCTGTGGTGCTTCATGCAAGGCCCTGGCGGCAGGGCATCCAAGCACACACCTGTGCTGCCCCACATCACGAGCGACAGCAGCCCCATTTGCCGGTCCAAAGCCACCAGCCTGTCTACATCGGCCATGCCGCAGCTGCCCCGCGTGCGAGGCTCGGGGAGGCGACGATGGTACGCCGCACGCGGCAAGGGCGGCAGCGGCAGCAAGCGGTCTGCGCCGCCACCTCGCGCCCAGATGAGTTGCTCCGGCACCTCTCGACGGCTTCACAAGAAGATGCCGCGCTAAGCACGTCACGACTCGCTCGGGTTTAGGGTCGAGCCCCCGCACCGGGTCTGCGCCCCAGGAGCAGTTGGCCGCTTGACAGAGCTAGTGAGGTGCAGTGATGTGCAGAAACGCAATACGGCCAGCGGTTTGGTGCTGTTGGCGGCGGCGGCATGCACATGAACGCACACCGCCGCAGGGGTCGCGCCAGCGTCGGTTGCCAGCCCTGGGGTGCCAGCAATGCCTGTCAGCATTGCACGCTCGCTGCGAGTGGCATGGAAAGTATGCTTGTGTATGAAGCCGTGATGCGGCTCTCAATGTGCCGTCGCAATTCTTAATGAGCAGCACTCGGCGGCTCCGGGACGGCTGGAGCGGCCCGGTGGCTGTTGGCCAAGGAGGCGTGTGCACACCACCAACCCTGCAGCGCAACAGTGTCTTGCCTTGTGGCAGGCGATGGCATGAAGGTGGTGAGACTGTTGAATGCCATCGATGGCAGATGCCATTGGCAGCAGGTGCGGGTGCCGGCCAGCGACAGCTCAGCAATGCAAGCAAACCGGCTGCTGCATGCGCCCCTTTTCTGTGCAGCACTTGCAGGCGTGGAATTCGTCGCGCAGAGCGCCAGGCGGTGACCCTGACGAGCGGCCGACTGCCAACCCGAACGCTGGATTGTCGGGGCGCGCTGAGCACGGGGTCATGAGCTGAGAGAAGCGCAAAGGGCCATATCAATCCTGCGCGCCCCTCGCCGACGCCATCCAACTCGCCGCCGCTGCCGCCGCCGCTGCCGCTCCGACTGAGCGCACCTTGTGGTGATGCTGCGGCTGCAAGGGCTGCTGGGCATAGGCGGCGGCCTCTGGGCACCAGCGAAAACTGCCCTAGCAGCCTTGCGCCGCCAGGAAGCTGGCTTTGCAGCAGCGGCGGCAGCAGCAGCGGCGGCCCAGCAGCGGCGACATGCCGACTTGCTGGTTGTGCACCCGGCAGCCTCCCCGCGACACAGCCTGCAGGAGGCCATTCGGCTTGCAGAGAGCCTGGAAGGTGGGTGCTTGCGGGCGCTGTGGCCATGTGGCTGCAGCTGGATGCTGCTGCTGTTGCTGATGCCTCCACATCTGCTGGCCTGCCTGTGCCTGTGCCGCTGAGCTCCCCACGTGGGCATTCTTTGCCAGAAGACCAGCACTTGAGGCGCACAGCTTGGGATGCGCTGTCTCACTGCCATGGCACCTGTACCACCCTTGCTGTAGGCACCGAGCCTGAAAGCCTGTGCATCGGCTCTGCCGCCCGCCCCCGCCGCCCCTCCCCCGCCACTTTCTTCGGCAGCGGCCAGGTGGATGCTGCAGCTGCCCATGTGGCGGTACGCCAGCCCGGCCGCGTCGTTGTGAATGCACTGCTGTCGGGCGTGCAGCAGCGCAATTTGGAGCGAGCATGGGGCAGGCCAGTGCTGGACAGGGTGGCGCTGATCATCGAAATCTTCAGCCAGCGCGCCCGCACAGCCGAGGTGCGCTGGCTGGGTGCTGGCGACGGTGCTGGTTGCTGCTGCCGCCGGTGATGGTGGTGGTGGTGGTGGTGGTGGTGGTGGTGGTGGTGGTGGTGGTGGTGGTGGTGGTGGTGGTGCTGCTGCTGCTGCTGCTGCTGCTGCTGCTTGGCTGTGTCACCCTCCCATGCTGATGGAGGCAGGCGGTGGTCCCTCTCTTTCTGCTACCATGCAGGCAGCATGAGCCCCACCACCTGCACACAGGCCCTCGCACCCACGAGCACACCCGCCCACCATTCGCACTGCCCTTGTTGCACGTTTGTCCTCTGCAGGCCCGCCTGCAAGTCGAGCTGGCTTCGCTGGAGTACAAGGCCAGCCGCCTGGTGAGCCAAGCAGGCACTTTTTGCAAGGCAGATCGTGATTGCAATTGTGGCTTGCGGCGGCGGCCGTGATGCCTGCACTGCTGTCCCCTGAGTGCCCGCGCTGCGCCGTCACCCTGCCCCCAGCTCTGCCGTACCCACTCATCCACCGGCGCTCCTGCACCCCACCATCCCCCCTTGATTTCAGGTGCGAGTCGTGGATGCTTCCACTGGCAAGCGCACCGCATTTGGTTTGGAGGGCGATGTGGAGATTGTGTCTGCCCGCGAGCGCGGCCGCAGCGGCAGCTCCAGCGGTGGCCTCGGCGCCGGCGGCGGCCAGGGAGAGAGCGAGCTGCAGCTGCAGCGGCGGCGAATCACAGACCGGCGAAAGCTGCTGCTGCAGCGCCTGGAGGAGGTGCGGATGGGTGCCATGCAGTTTGGCACTGCATGCATGCACTTACTGCGATGGCTGGCGGTTGTGCAGGCGCTCAGCTTGGCATGGCAGGTAGCTGCACATTCCGCCGACCGATCTGCTGGACTCAATGCCTTCCTGTGTGTCCCTTCAGGTGCGCAAGACACGCGCGGTGCAGCGCGCGGCGCGGCGGCGGTCGGGCAAACCGCAGGTGTGGGGTGCAGCAGGGTAGCATCCAGAACTTAGCAAAAATGCAGCATGCAAGGCTCGTGCTGTTGCCGGCAGCGGGTCAGGCAACGAATGCTGATGCGTGCTGGCGCACCGCTTGCCCTTCCCCTCTGCCATGGCCCAGGTTGCCATTGTGGGCTACACCAACGCCGGCAAGTCCTCGCTGCTGCGTGCACTGTCCAAGGACGCTGAGGGTGTGGGCGTGGAGGACCGGCTGTTCGCCACGCTGGACCCCACGCTGCGGTGAGCTTGTTGACTTTAGCACCGATAACTCGCAACGATCACCGTAGGTCGCCTGTCAGCCTGCGGTTTCCTCCTCCCTCGAGGATGGCTTGTAGCCTCACATGCCGCCTTTCCCTGTGGCTTCCCTGCCCCCCTCTCAAGCCATCGCCCGCTCACTCTCCCTCCCAACCTTGCAGGCGGGTGATGCTGCCGGGCGGGCGCGATGTGGTGCTCAGCGACACAGTGGGGTTCATCAGCGACCTGCCACACGCTCTGGTGGAGGCATTCCGAGTGAGATGGAGAGCAGTGTGCTATACAATTTCACGTTATAGATGCGGTGTTGAGTGACAAGTGGGTGGATTCATCAGCGTTCGCCGCACGCGGAAATGGCGGCTCCAATTCATACGGACGAGCTCAATCTCAGGTTCTGCTGTGCAGGCCACTCTAGAGGATTGAACCAACTGCGACCTGCTGCCAATGAGAGTGAGCCCCACTCGACTGCCATATTTGGCACTGCTTTGCTGTGCAGGCTACGCTCGAGGAGGTGACCGAGGCCGACCTGCTGCTGCACGTCCTGGACGCCTCCAGCCCTCACGTGCTGCAGCAGCGCACCGCCGTTCTAGAGGTGCGTCGACCTTCATGGCAACTGACGGCATGTTGACAGCCGTTGCTCACAAGCGAAACAGCGTACAGCTGGGGCATGTTTCGTGCACATGCATAACATGCTGCCGCCATGGCATACAAGAAGCACTGCAGCGTTGCTGCATGCGTTCTTAAGTGCCCTGCTGCGCTGCGCCTCCCCGCTTCCTCTTCAGGTGCTGCGTGAGCTGGGGCTCAGCGACGCACAGCTGCAAGATGGCTTGATAGAGGTGAGGTGGCCAGGCAGCAGA
>JADXDR010000056.1:547371-597525 GCA_025026875.1 Chlorella ohadii | reverse complement strand
ACATGTCATCAGATGAGGCATCTGAAGGATCCGGTGAGTGATCGTCAGGGGTGGCAGGCCCCAACTCTGCCGTTACTGGCGATCCACCGCCGCTGCCGCCGCCGCCGCCGCTGCTGCCGTCTGCGGCGCCGCTGCAGCCGGCGTCGGAGCAGCCGCAGGGCAGCTGCATGCGGTAGCCAGCCGTGGCGCCTGCCAGCCAGGAGGCATATCGAGCCGCGCTGCCCTTCAGCCCCTGCAGGCAGCAAAAAGGCATGATGGCACATGCATCGGGGGTGAGTGGCTCATACCCTGCTCGTCTGCATGAGCAACACATTGCACAGAGGCTGGTTACCAGCTGCAGCGTCACAGCTGCAGCGGACTGGTGCGCAATCTGTGCTGCAGGCATCACGCAGCTGGGCCTGCAGCCAGGCACAAGCACCCACAGCCACAGGCACTATGCACGTGCCCACACGCAGGTAAGCAGGCACACAAGCACACAGCTCACCTTGCGCCCTGGGTCCTCCCCTACGTTTTGCAGCAGCGTGTCAGTCGCCTGCACCAGGCTGCTGCTGGCCGCAGCTGCCGCACCCTGCTCCCCGCCTGCCGCCGCTTCCTCTGCTGCCACAGGCTGCTGCTCCGCAAAGCAGGCAGCAGGCGGCGCAGCGCGGCCGCTGAGGCGCAGCAGCGTCACAAACTCGTGCAGGCGGCCGGAAGCGGGGTCTGAGAAGACGCCGGTCGCTCCGCTGGACAGCTGGGCTGCGGGTGCTGGGCCGTCGCCCAGGTGCACCGCTTGCACCACGGCTGCCACGCCCTTGGCTTGCACCTGCACAGGAGAGCAGCATGAGAACAGAACAGCTGAGGACATGGTGAGCATCTGTATGCTGCCGCTTGGCAGGAGGAAGGAGGCGCCTGT
Organism: Chlorella ohadii; assembly: GCA_025026875.1. Lineage (NCBI taxonomy): Eukaryota > Viridiplantae > Chlorophyta > Trebouxiophyceae > Chlorellales > Chlorellaceae > Chlorella > Chlorella ohadii. Next base: position 596,633 of record JADXDR010000056.1, on the reverse strand, counting down.
GCTGCTGCCCAAACAGCCAGCAAGTTAACCACTTGTGATTCAGCATTCATGTGCCTGCTGGCGGCATGCAGCACAGCAGGCAACTGCGCATGCCTGCCATGCCCCACCTGCATTCCTCCGCTGCAAAGCATGAACAGCCACGACCAAGTCCAACCAACACACACAACAAGCAATGAAAAGCGCACCTCCTCCGCCACCGCCGCAATCAGGCGCTCTGTGAAGGCCTGCTGCGTCTGCAGGCGCGCCGCCAGGCACTTGGTGACGCGCGCCAGCTTGGACAGCCCAAGCACCACGCCGTGGCGCGGCACGTACGCAATGTGGCAGCGCCCGTGGAACGGCAGCAGCGTGTGCTCGCTCAGCGCCGCGAATGTGATGTCGCGCACAATGACCAGGCCGTCGCTGCCGGCCGACACAATCGGCTCATGGAAGAGCGCGGTGCCAAAGGCGCTGCAAGCAGGGCAGATGGGTGTGGGGCAGCAATGGTGGGCAGGTGCAGGCGAATTGAGCAAGCTCTGCTTTATGTAAGCGAGGTGCAGGCAGGCTTTGCTTGGGGAGCGACGGCAGCACAATAAGTCGCGCCAAAACGGGCCGGGCCCAAAGGCGCACCTCTTGTGGTCTTGGCGGTAGCCGCGGGTCATGTCCAGCCAGGCCTTTGCCACACGCTGCAATTCGGCAGACAGGCGGGCTGCAGGGCTCAGCGAAGCAGGCGAGGCAGCAAAAAGAAGAGCATGCAGGCGGGAGGGCCGAGCGGCGGCGGCGGCYGCGGSGGCGGCGGCCTCATCCCCGCCAGCGCCCAATCCGGCTCACCCGCGGCGTGTCCACGAGGCCCTCGCGCAGGGGGTCCTCCCCCACATTGACGAGCAGCTGCTTGACGGCGGCCTCCATGGCTCGCAGCTGCTCCTCCTCCTGGCTGCCCGGCGCGGCGTCCGCCAAGCTGCATGTCGAGCTGACGTGACGCACCATCTGGACGGCTGCTGGAGGCGCCGCAGCCGCGACCATGAGCCACAAAGCACCCACCCGGGGGCCCTGTGCGATTCTGGCAGGGACGCACGGGTTTCCAGGGGCGACGTCAGCACAAAGCAAGCGCAATGGGACAGGAACCGGGCGCCAGCTGCCGGCGGCGGCGGCGGCAGCGGGCCCAGCGGCGATGCCCGCCACCTGGCTCAGTTTTGCGCAACAGGGGCCTGCTGGTACTGTAAACGCTTCTTAACAACGTCTATATTACCGTAGCCGGTGGCCTGAAAATCGAACCACACAATAACAGCGCTTGAGCTCTTGTTGCATGCTGGGAAGGGGGCCGGCGTGAGGCCAGCAGCCTAGCGGGCAGCAGATTACCAATTGGCGCTCGGTTTGTGTCTCACACAACACATCGGAGCGGTGCACTCATGTTTGAGCATAGCAGCAAAAAAATCAAAATGCCCATGCAACGTCTCAAAGGCACAGCATACCAGGCCCAGAGCCTGGGGAGTGCCGCTTGGGATGGCCACGTGCTCATTGGGATGTAGACTTGCGGCATGCTGGCTGGCGCCTCAGAATCTGCAGCACTGTTACTTGCTGTCACACAAGGTGGACTTGATCCAATTGACCACGATCTGTGCGGTGCAGGCTGCAACATTTGGTACGCTGCGCGCTGCCGCCGCCGCCCGCATGACCCTTGCTGCCCTCTCTGCCTGCAGGCATTCCCGATCGGCATGGAGGTGGCCGGCACCCTGCCAGCGATCAAGCTCCTGGCGCAGCAGCTGAGCGACGTGCAGCGCACCGAGGGCGGCCAATTCAAGCTCCCCGGCCTCCCTGCGTTTGAGCGCGTCTGGGTGCAGGTGCGGGCGCCGGAGCGCCTCGAGTGTGTGATCCTGGCCGCCCCAGGCAGGGGGATGCCCGTGGTACCCCACTTCAGCCGCTGCCGCCGCTTGCCGCCTCCGACCTCACCTCCGTGCTGCCGTCTCTGCAGGGCACCGTCAAACAGAAGCTGGCGGGCACGCTGCGCCTGGACGACGGCACCGGCGCGGTTGACTGCCTGTGCGGCGTGAAGGACCAGCCAGGCTTAGAGATCGACCGCTGCACTCCTGGGGCGTACGTCCTGGTGCAAGGCAAAGTGCTGGCCAAGGCGGCAGGCGACCGCCAGCAGCTGTTGATCAAGGCCCAGAAGGTGGGTGGCGTTCGCTTTGCATTAATCAAAAGGCTGTGTGTGCTCGAGTTAGCGTGGTAGGGTTGTCCCAAGGTTGGTGGGTGCTTACCCCTGTGCGGCCGCTGGCTAGCACTGGCTGCACTGCCTCAAGCTTGACAGCTGCTTGAATGGCCAACCGAACCGGGCAGCACATGCTTGAGCTGAACCAGCGCCTTATCCTGCCCATCCTTCCGCCCCCACCCGCCCTGCAGCTCCTCAACCTCGGCGGCGGATGCGGGGGCAGCGCGGGCCAGCGGGCGTTGATGTGGAGCAGCGAGGTGCAGGAGCTGCAGCGGCTGCTGCAGGAGGCGGAAATGGAGGCGGCCGCCTGAGCCTGCAGCACCCGGGTAACAGCAGCGGCAGGTTCATCAGCACCACCAGCAGTGCCAGCACCCATGTGGCCGCCGCCGCTATGCCACGCAGCCGTGGCGGCCCGGCGCAGCGGGCAGCGGGCGTGGTAGGAGCACCTGGGTCAGCAGGGCAGCATAGCGGGCAGCAGCTGCCGCTGCTGGTGCGGGCCAGCCGCTCTGCGGCTCGGCGCGCCCTGCTGCTGGCGCTCACTTTGGGCCTCCTCTCTGCGGCATCTGGCAGCCCGGGTGACCAGAGCTTTGCCTTCCGCCGCTGCCACACCCAGTGCCTGCGCACCGGCTGCACCAGCCTGCCACAAATGTCGGTGCCCGGCAGGGGAGGCAGGTCTTCACGCACGCCCCGGCTGTGCAGCCCGCTGTGCAGCGCCGGCAACAGCACCGACGGCAGCGGCAGCGGCAGCGACAGCAGCGGGGCAGTGCCGCTGGCCCTCCAGCTGTGGCGCTGGGACTGCGCATCCGACTGCAGCTACCTCTGCATGTGGCGGGTGGAAGCCAGCCGGGCAGCCACGGCAGCCGGCACCGGCAGGCAGCCGCCTGTGTGGAAGTACTTTGGCAAGTGGCCCTTTGTGCGCTGGGCAGGCATGCAGGAGCCGGCCTCTGTGCTGTTCAGCTTGGCCAACCTGGCGGCACACGCGCTGTGCCTGCTGCGCTTCACCCGCCTGCGGAACGCTGCGGCAGCCGTCGGGCAGCGCAGCGTGGCGGCCGGGCGCATCACGTGCAGCAGGCGCAACAGCATGGGCGGTGGCAAGGAGGATGGCGGGGAGGCTGGGGCCTTGGCCTATCCCTATGCCTGGCTGTGGCAGGTGGGCTGATGGGTGATTGGCTGCAGCTGGCTGTGCGGCTGGTGCCTTGATTGTGCTGCGGTGTGCTGGCTTTTCCCTATGAGAGGTGCTGCGCTCTGCCGGCGCTCGTCAACCATGCGAATGTTGACCTGGGCACAGCAGTGTACCTGCGCTCGCCTCGTCAACCCTGGTCCCCTTTGCTGAAGGCAACCCCTCCCCACCCCTTCTCTGCCACGCAGGGCTACATGGTGCTCTCCATCAAAACCAGTCCATGATCGGCTGTCTTCTATGGCTGGGCACGTATTGACTTTCGTCCGCATTCCCTCCCCATTTTCGTCAACATGCAGGGCTACATGGTGCTCTCCATCAATGCCTGGCTGTGGTCAGCCGTCTTCCACGGCCGCGACACACGCCTGACCGAGCGCCTGGATTACTTTGCCGCCGCCCTGCTCATCTTCTTCAACCTCTTCCTGTGCATCGTGCGCACCGCCCGCCTGCGCTCGCCGCTGGCGCTGGCGGCGGTGGCTGCCCCCCTGCTGGCCTTTCTGGCTGCCCACTTCCGCTTCATGCTGCTGGTTCTGTTTGACTATGGCTACCACGTCAAGGTGTGCATCGCCGCCGGTACCGCTCAGTCGCTGCTGTGGCTGGGTTGGGCGCTGGCGGCCCGCCCGCCGCACCCCGGCCGCCGCRACTTGSRGGGCTTTATCGCCGCCGTCAACGCCTGCATGCTGCTGGAGATTTTGGACTTKCCGCCGCTGATGCAAGTGCTGGATGCACATGCCATGMGGCACGCTGCCACTGCTCCCCTAGTCCTGCTCTTCTACCGCTTCGTTGAAGCAGACGTCACCAGCCACGCCCCTGCCGCCGATCTCAAGGCCGACTAACACGGCTGCCCCTTTTCACATCGCATGGTAGCAAGCTGCGGCACGCCCGCGCTGTGCTGTGCATCCACTGCTGTTCCAAAAGCTGTAAGGCTCAGTGATTACAACCAGGCAACATAGGCGGGGCAGCAGATAGCTGTGCAACAGGCCAGTTGAGCAGTGCGAAGGACACAGCACAGCTGTAGCTGGACGCAAGTGATGGGATAAACCATTGGCGCTATCAATCAACGCATGTGTGGCAAACGAGACAGCGGGAGCCAAGCCGCAAGTTGGGTTTAGCTGGGGAGCAGCTTTGGAGCTGAAGCCTGCCTTTGATCCAGCAACTGCCCAAGGCAATCCGCCTGACGACGGCCATTGCTGCCGGGCTGCCTCGGCAGGACCACTGCGCTCAGGGCTTCAGCCGGTCGGCGGCATCCTTGGCCGCCTTGGAGGCATCTCCAGCCAGGTCCTCGCCCTTGGCCTGAGCCGCGCCCAGGCCCTCCTTGGCGTCTCCCTGCAGGGCAGGTAGGCAGAGAGTGAGCGGGAAAGGCAGGCGGTAAGCAGAAGTGGTTGGGAGGTGTGCCTAGCAGCACAAGGAAGTGAAGCAAGAGGTTGCAACTTGCAACGAACAGCGGCCCAGCCCCCATAACAAGCCCGCATTTGCCTCTTCTCAGGAGGTGCGGTAGCCCGGGTGGGGGTCCTGCGAGGCGCGGGCTCACCCTGGCCAGGGTGGGCGCCTGGACTGCCAGCAATGCGCAACTCTGCCACACCACGCTGGCCATGCCGAGCATGCTGGGAAACCCACACAGCACAGCAGCGGAACAGAGCTTCACAAGTTTGCAGGAACAGCCAAAGCCTACCTTGAGCTCGCTGTACTTCTCCTTGGCGGTGTCAGCCACGTCCTCAGCATGGCGGCGGGCCTCATCGGTGGCTCCCTGCAAAGGTGGAAGGGGAGCAGCCAGGCGAGGATTTGCCAAGTCAACGAGGTGCAAGAGGGGAGCAGCAAGGCAGGCAAGCACATCCCTGAGATGCAGAGTTTGAGGCGGACAGAATCACTAGCAAATCGTTTAGTGAGCCAGTAGCCGCCAAATCCCCGCCACCACCTGCCCTGCTGCAAGCTGCACGACACAAACCGCCAGATGCCCCTCGAAACAGCCCACCCGCCTTTGCAAAGGCATGCCTTCCCCCCATGGCCTCCCCCGCCTCGCGCGCCTTACCCCCAGCCCCAGCCGCCGCCTCCTTCACCGCTCCCTCCGCCCCTGCCAGGCCCTCGCGAGCCGCGTCCTGCGCCTCGCGCGCAGCGCCCTCAGCGCCGCCCGCCGCGTCGCGCACAGCGCGCTCAGCAGAGCCGCCCAGCTCTCCGGCCTTTGACTTGGCGCCCTCGGCCGCCTCAGAGGCGCGCTGCTTGGCGGATTCGTAGGCGTCCTGTGGTGCAGGGTTGGAAGTGATCTTAGAATCGGTTGGCAGGCACAAGTTGGTTGCGGTAGCGGCGCGCTGCTTGGCGGACTCGTAGGCGTCCTGTGGGGGCAGGAGAGGCAGGGGATCGGTTGGTGGTCAGCTGCTGCAGTTGTGCACAGCAGGAGGCGTGCTGCTTGGCAGACACGTAGGCATCCTACGCAGCATGGCAGGCAGGAAATTGATCGGCTTTCAGCATGATGCATGTGTGTGGTGCAGCTCAGCGTGCTAAGAGGTGAGAGGTGCAGGCTGCCTGGCTCATGCATGAGAACCGTAATAGCATGCAAGCCCACCTGGGCGGCGGCCTTCACATCGCCCAGCGCATCGGATGCCTTCTGCTCCGCGTAGCCCAGGTTCTGGCGCTGGTCCTGCAGTAAAGGAGGCAGCAGGACATGCATTGATGCACTGGATTGGTGGCAGGACTGCTGCACAGTCAGGATGGTCGTGCAGAGTCACAAATAAGTGTCCACCTGTTGCGTTGGGGGAGCTGCCACCGCTGTCCTCCAGGCGCAGTTCCGCACGAGCAGTGTACCCATTCCAAGGTTGTAAGCAGGTGTGCCTTCAAATGTTGCACCACCCGCCACTGCCTCACCTCGGACACCTCGCGAGCAGTCTCCTGCACATCAGCGGCCGCGCCCGTCACACTCTCCTTGACCTTCTGTGCAGCCTCGCTGCAAGAANGGAGGGGGTTTGGCGCACAGATTGATTATGAAAGCGGAGCCAGGTGCGCTGTTTGTTTGTTTTCTACCTCCTGCGCGGCCTGGCTGGCTGCAAGANGGGAGGGAGCTTGTGCACCAACTTGTGACGGATAAACAAGGAGCAAGTCAACAGCTGCATGGCTATTGTGTGCAGCCTTGGTAGCCACCCGAGCTTAACCCAATGTAAGCAAGCTACACTCCCTGGCAACGGGCAGCCGCCGTGCAGCGTCCGACCGTTCTACTAGTCGAGAAGAGCAGCAAGCAGTTGCACGGCGGATGGAACCATCGCAAGGGAGCCAGCCCAGGCTGGCGATTCAGGTGAATCAACCGACTGCCTTCCAGTGCTGCTTAGCTTGCAGGTGCAAGCTCCCACTGCAGGCAGTGTTGTACCTCTATCCATCCCGCATTCGCTTATGTAAGCGGTGACTGCCCCCGAAAACCAGGCAGTCGCTGTGTCACAGCCGACCAGCACCCAGCCCAGTGCTCAGTCAGCCCCGGCAGCAGCGCTGCAGCGCCGGATGCCGGGCAGCCAGCATTGCATGGCGGCACGCGGTACCTCAGAGCAGGGTCTGATACTGAAGCTACATTAATACGCTGAACACTACTCTGATTGCCCGCCAGCTGCAAGCCAGCACGTCAGCTGCCATGCACATTGTGCAAGGGCAAGGCGGGGGTGCGAGCTCGGTTTCTCTGGAAAACAATCGGTTCCGCACGCCCAACTGAGCACTCGTGCCTGTAACAGCCCAATTGGTGTGGTCGGCAGGGCCCGGGGCGCTCCCAAACCACCATGCAGAGCTGGCTGGCGGCAGCGAGGCCATGCATGGCAGCTAATGGAAGGGCGCGAAAAACTCAGCAACAATGGAGCGGTTAAAGATGCTTCCAACAACGCTCGCTGGCAGATGCATGTCTGCACCCAGGTTCCGTCTCAAACTAGGTTGCAGGTCCAGTGAAATCGCAGTCCCAGCATGCAGCGCTGGCTGGCGGCAGCCAAGGGATGCATGCGGGCACCGCGGTTCCCGCAGGACTCGGCGACCCGAACCGACAGCCCCTGGATAGCACCTCTGTCTCAAAACTTCTTGCACGGTATGCCTGCTGCTTCCCTTGCAAGCCAACCACCCTCCGTTGCCAGGCCCCCAAGTCCAGCGCCACCGTGCAACGCTCGCCGCAGGCGAGCAAGCACTGCACGGCGACTGAGATGGACCTGTTGAAGGGGCCTGGCAACGTCCTGGGAAGGCACACGCAGGTGCGGCTGCCCGCGTCAGGCAGCTAGCTTCCTTGGGCTGCACCCTTTCCACCTCAACGGCTCAAGCACACAAACGTGCCCCTGTAGTGTGGCAAGTGGGCCAGCGCAATGAGGCTGCTCACCAACAAATGCACGTCTGCACCCAGGATCTGCCTAAAAATGGGCCGGTTTGTTGGTACGGGCCTGACCCTGGACTGGTGCGCCGCATGCGATGGGTAAGCCAGTGTGCAGCGATGCTGCATCCCATGTCGCCAGGTGGTTGGGACTCCCAATCACCTGACAGCGAGGTGCTTGCCACACTACCCTCTGGCTACACCGTCACAAGGCGCCCAAGCGACGCTGTTGGCACAGCGCACCTAACAGTGCGGAGCGGCGTCACGGACTCTCCCAAGACATGCCAGCGCATGCAGGAAACGGAGGACAAGCTGATGCTGCCTTGAAAGGCAGCCGCCATGCCCACCTGACCGTCAGGGAGCGCTTGGTGGTCTAGATGTCTCCTCGATTGTCACGGCTCATGTATGAGCAGGGAAAGAGCAGCCGTGGCGTCTTGCAAAAAAGCAGACGCCATGCCCACCTGACGCCGTGCTTGGCAGGCTGCAACGCGTCCATTACAACTCGTGTTCCATCCCACATTGACAGAGCTACAGCCCACCTGACGGCGTGCTTGGCGGTCTGCAAGACACTCAATGGCACCTCTTGCCGCACCATACATCAACAAAAGCAGCATAACAGGAAGCAGCCAAGCCCACCTGACGGCGTGCTTGGCGGTCTCCAGCGCGCTCTTGGCCTTGTCCGTCAGCGACTCATCCTGCAGTGCAAAAATCGATTGACGCAAAAATCGATTGACAAGCAGAAGGGTTGGGTCACGATGCAATGCGACAGCAGATGCTTGATTGTTGCAGCATGGCCGCCATTGGTGGTTCACACAACAAAGCTCTGTTGCAGGCAAGAGCGGGCGGTGAGCGGGCAGTGGTAGGGATGGCGGCAGAAGCTGAGCGGGCACGGCGTCGAGGTTTGCTGCTGCTGGCAAACAGAGCAAGGGTGCTTGCAAGCAGTGCAGCGGCACTGGGCAGCGTGCGCAGCTGTATGTGATGGCACCGATTGCTGGCGGCAGCGCCCAAATGCGCCAGTGCCGCCGCTGCCGTCGCCGCTGCCGCCGCCGGCGGCCACAGCCGCCGCTCTCCCTACCCCAGCCTCGGAGGGCTCACCCCGACGGCTCGAACCACGAGTGGGGCCGCACGGTGCAGCCGCTGGCGCCGGGCAAAGGCGGCAGGCCGTGGGGCAGCCACGCCGGGGGCTGGCCGGGTGAGGGAGAGCTGGGGCGCCACCATGTTTGCTGTCTGGTGCTGGATCGGCTGCAGGGAGGTGCTAGGAGTGGGTGGGAGGGCGATTTGCCTGCTATCAAAGCCCTGCATGGACCGACCATCACCCAGCTTCACGCCGGCGCCGCCACCCCGCAGCGCTGATGAGGCCGCCCCTCCAGCGCACGGCCTTCTTTGCATGCCTGCCTCCTTGACCCAGCAGGTCATTCACACACGTCCAAGGCAGGCAGCAGTCGTAGCAACGCTCCCCAGCAGCCCGCAGCAATGAGGGCCGCACCATCAGCCCTCCTACTCCTTGGCCTGCTAGCCGGCAGCGCCCTAGCAGCACAGAAGGTGCGCTGGGTGAGGGGCTGAGCGCTGCCGAGGCTGCGGCGTGGTGGCGCAGCCGGGCGGTAGCCGCCGCTGCCGCCACCGCCATGCCCGCTGGATCAGCTGCCGCCCTGCTCGCCGCGGCATCCATTCTGCACCAATGCCATTTGCTGGCGTCATGCCTGCTCAACTTACCGCAGACAAGTGACATTCCATCACATATGCGCATTCCCCGCAATGCCACACGCCCCGCTCCTTGCAGGCGGACGAGCAGGAGGCGCGCGGCATGGCGGGCTGGGCCAGCGACAAGGCCCAGGAGGTGGCACGAGGCGTGAAGGACAAGATTGGCTCGGGTGAGGGGCGGGCACATCAGTGGGTGGCACGCTCAATTAAGGTGAATCATGCACACATGTGGGGCACCGCTGCTTCGCGCACCACCGCCAGTATGCAGGGCATCTCGCCCCCTCGTGCTCCCCGGCCATCTCGCCCCCTCATGCTCTCCTTCCTCTGCTGAATGCGCCCCTTGCAGAGTGGGGCGGCAAGAAGGTTGAGGAGGCCGAGATGGCCATGCCCGGCGGCGCAGGTGGGCAGGGCGGTCGACTGCATTTCTACATGCTGTTTTCAGCCTTTTACTTTTTTACTTGAAGGTCCCTCGAGGGAGAGGCCGAGGTGGTCGTGCCCGGCGGCGCAGGTGAGTGCGATCCCACAGCTCACGGAAGGGTGATGCACAACTGTGTGTGGATGCGCCGTAATGTGTGGGCTGGCTGTGGATGCCAACTTGAGCACTGCTTTGAAAGCTGCCGAGCCTGGTCTTCCTGGTCGGCAGGCGGCGGCGGCACAGCCGGCGGCAAGCCCCACACCGCGTGCATGCCAGATGATCGCAAATCTCGGCCCCTACTTCCAGCAGACCTGCTGCCTAAACTGCACCGCCCATTCCACCGCCCAATTCCATCCTCTGCAGGAGAGATTGAGTACGTGCGTGTGCGGGCCTCGGGCGCCAAGGAGGGCGAGGGCGGCTGGGAGGCGGCGCACCCAGACACGTGAGTGGCAGGACTTTCTTATGCAACAAACATTGCCATTTATCATGATGGGAGGCGTTGGACACGGGTGGGGCGGCTGGGAGGCAGCGCATCCGTGTGAGTGGCAGGAGTGCATGCTGCTGCTCTGTCTCGTTGAGTTTATTAAAGTCGCTCTTGTTGGGAGGTGCTGAGAGGAACCGTAATATCATTCAGCGGCGCCCCCGCCCAGGTGAGGGCTACACTGTGCGCACATGGGATGCTAGCTGCTTTCGCCTCGCCGGAATGAATGTGTTCAGGCGGTGTACAGATGCAAGCAAGGTGCACCTGACCTGTGCGCTGGTGGCCAGTCCATTCCATGGGCCTCCCAGCGCCACAGGGACTGCAGTGTGGTTGTGGTGCTACATTGGCTCAGGGGTGCAACTCCTGCACCTGGCGCCACTGCTGCATCACTCGCGCTGTCCATGGAAGCAGGGCCGCTGGTTGGCACAAAGCCAATGAGCAGTGCACGGCTGTCCAGAGCAGCCTTCAAAGGGGTAGCTTTCTGGGCACGAAGGCCACTTGGGAAGTCTCGGGAGCAGGAAGCCACTCCCTGTTCCTGCAAGCCCAGGTTCGGGCCGTTGGCGGCGCCGCCCAGCTGTGCTTAATGCAGGGTTTCTGGATGGTCACAGCATGCTGCATGTATGTTGAGCGGCACCGAGGCTCGTTCGGCGGCATTGAGCAAACGCGTGACGCAGAAACTGGCTGCTGTCCCAAGCAAACACCGGCTGGGCCTGCTCACCCTGCTGACTAAGCATGCCCAGACGAGGCGCCTTGGCACAGCAGGCTCAGTTTCACATTAACTCGCGAAGCCCTGATACACGTGAAGGCCTGATACATTGCTGATGGAGGGCAGCTTAGCTCCATACACGTTGTGGGTGCCTTGGATGGAGCCGCATCTTTCGCTTCAGTTCACTAGCCGGGCATTGCTAAAAGTGTGTGATGTCGCGGGGAACCCACGTTTGCCTTGCCAGCGTGGCTGCCCTGCGGCATGGGCACTGTGTGTAATGCCAGGAGCCGTGGAAAGAGCGCCCCTGCTGTTTGGGCGTCGCGAATCAGAAACCGTGCCTGGCACCAATCAGCTTTTCAAGCTGCCCATGCCGACCAGCAAGGCCAGCGGCTTTGGGCAGCATGGCTGCCCCCAAGCTACGTTGCGATCTGTTTTAAGTTGCGAGCCCGGGCACCCGCTTATCATCGGCTGTGTGGCGGCGCCCTTGCTGCTGTACAGGCGCAAGGCGCATCCAGACGGCAGTGAGAGCGCCGCACACGCGGGAAAAATCCAGCAGGCCGGCGGCAGTGGTGATTCCGAGCAGCATGCCGAGGGACCTCGAGAGGCGTGGCGGCACATGAGGGCAGACATGCAGGATCCCCGCGACTGGGACCGCCGCACTGAGGCCGCTTTTGAGCGGGGCACAGCGGGGCGGCCCTCGGAAACGTGAGCTGCGCAGCCGAGTNGGGCTGGGAGGGNAGNTACGGNCATGGGNTGCAAGTGCGCGAGCACTNCGTATTCCATGCNTCGTCTNGCAGGNCGCTGNCCTGCNTGGGGACTGCANGGCGCTNGCAGCTGTATCCCCAGCANGNCGGGCGCCTGCTNGGGCNTTCANTGGNTTTCACGWGCTGCCCCCTGCTGGTTTTACCCAGCACCCTGTAGCATTGCTGTGCTCTTGGTTTGGCCCTGGCAATGCGAATGCTGCCTTGCGCTGCCAAGTGTAGGAAGGTACGCGCCAGCTCTATTTGATTACACTGCTCATCTGATGGTGTCAAACATGTTATCTTCCTTTCCCACCCATAATGCAGGGGCAACGTCCTGAGCCGCACGTGGGATTCCGTCAAGTCCAGCCTGGGCTTTGCAAAGGGAGGCGCCGCGGATCGTGCCGGGCAGCAGGTGAGCGTGACTGCCTGCGGTTATGCCCCAGCGCTGGCAAGTCAACATCTGCCCCTGCCGTCAGCCTAACACTCTCCCTTGCCGCCAATCTGACCAATGGCTTTTCGGCTGCCTTCGCAACTGCTACTGATGCAGGTGGCGGACACGGCCGAAGGCGCTCGCCGCTACGCCTACGACACGGCTGCGGGGCTGACCAACTCGGCTGGCCAGTCGTGGGATGACGCCATGAACGAGGCGTACAAGCGCTGGGAGGTGCGATACTATATATAATAAGCGTGAACAGTGCGTTTGCTGCAAAGGATGGCGCCATGAACGAGGCGTACAAGCGCTGGGAGGTGGGCTGCTTGTGGACGGAAGTTGGAACTTCATTGAATGAGTGTGGCATGCATTGAATGGCAGGGCTGCTTGTGCTGAAGCTGCATTGAATGGCAGGGCTGCTTGTGCTGAAGCATCGCATGCGGGTCGAGATGTGCCCACCCCTTTCTTCTGCTCTTCTACTCCCCACTTGCAGTCCACAAAGAAGACCAGCAAGGACACCTGGGACGATGTGAGGCTCAGCACTATTTGAGGCAGAACGCAGGGCACTCGCTGCCGCCACAGCACTTTGTGGCTGCAAGCAGCATGCCTTGCCATAGACCAAAATGAGCCCATGACCTCCCCACATCAACTTGCCATGTCTGCAGGCCAAGCGCGCAGCCTGGGACCAGTGGAGCGCAACCGTCTCCTGGCCCGCCCGCACCCTGAAGGCAACCACGGTGAGCGGCAGTGCTGCTGGTGATGTGCATGCACATGCAGCAGCAGGTAGCTTTCAGCAGCTGCGTTTGCACATGTCCAGGTGCTCACTTGTCTTCCTTTTAACACATTACACCACGTGGCATCACAACCGTTTCCTCCCCCAACAGGGCGCAATGGGGGACGCTGCCCGCGGCGCCGCCGGCGCTGCCTCTGATGTGGCGGGCGCCGCTGTGGGCGCTGCCCAGGGAGCGGTTGGTTCCGCCGCCGGCGCCGCCGCTGGCGCTGCCGGCTGGGCTGCTGACAAGGCCCGCGAGAGCTGGTATGGTGAGCAGCGGGTGTGATATCATGCGCATGATGCATGAAGGACTCCCGCAGTTCCGGTCGCGGCATTCACTTGGTGGGGCTCCCGCCAAGATTGGAGCGAAATGTGCGACGCTGTGGGCTCTCATAATTCTGGCTTAAAAGCCCCTTTGGCATCCACTCTCAATGCAGGAACCCTTGCCCGCGCCTATGCCAACTGGTACGCCACCAAGGACAAGAGCAAGCAGGTGGGTGTGTAGCATTTCTCGGCAATGCTACAGTCTGGCTGGTGTAGTGCATGCGAGATCGGTGTGCCACCAGGGACAAGACCATGCAGGGGGGTGGTGGCATTTCTCGGTCTGTAGCATTTCTATCGCCGCATGGTGAGGTGCATGCCATGTGGGTGCACCGCCAAGGACAAGAGCAAGCAGGTGGGGGTGTAGCATTTCTCGGTCTGTTGCAGTAATGCTACAGTCCTGCGTGTGAGGTGCATGCTGTGACTCCTGTATCGGATGCATGCCAACCTGTGCCTCCCTGACTGGCTGGGGAGTAGCATCAAGCTGGCTGAACCTGAGCTGCCGGTCAGCCAAGCAATGCATTCTGCTCAAGAGAGGCGTCAGCTGCTGACGTTAGCGCAAACCGCAGGCGTGCTATAAGCTTGCGGCTTGCGTCAGCGCCAGCAAGCTGCTCGCCTCTCAGCTTTGGGTTTGGGTTTTGGGTTGCGCGGTTGCTCTCCTGGCTGCCCTGCTGGTGGGGGATGCTCCGCTTTTTGCACAGGTTCAACCAGAATCTGACGTAGCATTGGGATCGTTTGCATACATTGAGAGCTCCACTTCAAGTGCATTTATTGGCCGAGTTTGGGTGCCGGCATACGGGGCCTCTCTGCAGAGGCCCAGCCTGCCGGACCCGCACGGTTCGCAACTCAATGCACCTGAACTGGACAACCCATCGGACATGCTTCTGTCGGGCAAAGCTTGGCTGGGATGCGTTGGGGGTAGAGGACTCTCTACACAATCGAGTGCACCACAGCATGCATGCCAACAAGACCAAGCTCCACCTGCCAGTACTTTGCTGTGTGACTGCACGGCAGCTGCAGCACGCATGTCTGCCTCAGCTGCGGCGGTCAGAGCASSGGGGGGGGGGGGGGCATTGCATCCCTTTCAATTGGAACAGCTTTGGCCACGGGCTTGCGCGGCAGCGTTGCAACAAGCCACTGCCTCGCAAGCAGTTAAACGTGCTCGAAAAGTTTGCCCTCGGCCTTGGTTGGCTAAGTAGGCAGGGGTAGCACGCGGCTGGCTGGGCAGTCTGCGCCTTGCAACACAGGCCCAGTCTACCAGCCAGGCAGGTGCTACCCCTGCTTGCACGCCGCCGCGGCCTGCCCGCGGCCTCTGGTACGCATCACGCTGGCTCAGCCAGGGTTGCAGACTTTGCAGACTTTGCACAAGATCCAGTTGCTAGAAATTTGGCGACCGCGAAATCGTGATTCACCAAACCGCTCTCCCTGGCGGTTTGCCTCCCCTCTTGCAGACCTGGGATGACGCCAAGCGCGCCGCATGGAACACCTGGCGGGTGAGCGGGCCGTTTCAAGTGTGATGCTTATGTATGGGTTGTATGCAAAGCCGTCAGCCCATTGTGATAACTGAGTGCCTTAAACGGACAGCAGTAGTTGCTCAGCTGGCTTCTATCTGACGGCCGATACCAATTTGCAGGACAGCTGAATGTTCAACTCGAGGCTGTTGCTATCTTATGCAGGCGGCCAGAGGCCTACTCCGGCTACAAATCGCTAAAGATGCCACCTCCTTACCTCGTTCATGAGGCGCTCGTGAATCCTTGTTTTCCTCCCTTCTTGCAGGCTGCCGAGGGCAAGGCCTACTCAGGCTATGATTATGCCAAGGACGCCACCTCCTCCTCCTACGACTCCGCGCTCCACTCCGCCTACGACAGCTGGCAGGTGGGCAACTCAATGCAGTTTGGTGTGCATGCCTGCCTCAGGGGTTCACGTCTGTCCGCCTAAGCCATGTGGAGGTTGTGACCAACCGCTGCGCGTGCAGCTGCTGGGTCTGCTGAGCTCCGCGGCCGGGGCACAAGGCTGTCGCTGCTCTGGGTAGTGGTCAGAAGCACTGCCAATCTACTGGCAGCATTGAACACGACTGTCACTACACAACTCCTTCCCTTTCAGGCGGCCAAGGACAAGACTGGCGAGACGTGGGACACTGCTCGTGATTCCTTCCTGGCCAACTGGGCCTCCACCCACCGCTCCTGGGACGATGCCATGGCCTCTGCCTGGGAGCGCTGGCAGGTGGTCATTAGCAGCTGCTGGGATGGTTGGGAAGCAGAGGCCGGGCGGGCTGCAAAGGAGGCATGTGTGCTTGGCTTTCTTACAGCAGGTGTCTTGGGTCGTCATTTGTGGGTACATGCTGACCACTGGCTTGCCGCACTCTATCGCTCCTGATTTGAATGCAGGCTACCAAGGACAAGACCGGAGAGGTGAGCTGGCTGCAGAACCGCTGACTCAAACTCGGTTGTGGCTGGCTTGCCGGGTCGGCAGCGGCGGAGAATGCGAGCGGGCACCCTTGCTGCCGCCCGCTGCGGCGGCAGCGGCCGCCACCCGCTGTGGCGGCAGCACCCGCTGTGGCGGCAGCATTCCTGCACTGACGCAACACTGCAGCACCGCATTGTTTCACAGCAACGCCTTGCTTTCAACTGCAACTTGACGTGCCCTTGCACTCTGGCATTTCACACCCTTCCTGCAGACCTGGGACGAGGCCAAGAAGCAGGCGTACGACCAGTGGAAGGCGGGCAGCGGGGCGGCGCAGCAGGTGGGTGCCCTGGCTACTCCCAGTTCTGCGTGGCAGGCGCTTCAGTGTGCTCGCCAGCAGTACAGGCGCCTATTCTGGTGCTCCAGCTGGGAGGGCTGGCTGCACGTCTTGCGACCATAATTTTCACATGCTGCTGTTGCCAATTTTGCTTCTACCCAGGCCGCCGATACTGCGTCCTCTGGCTGGGAGGGGTGGATGCGCTCCGCCTGGCGCCGCTGGAACCGCACCAAGGACGCCGCCGGCGACAGCTGGGACTCCGCCAAGGACCAGGCGTACCGGTGAGCACAGTTGGGTGCAGCCACCTGGGAGAGTCGGCAGCTAGCTGTGGAGCGGTTGGTAGAGCATCCTGAAGTTGCAAGGTCCAGGATGGAGTCTGCTGCCTGCAAAGTCAGCTTGCAATTGACAGGTCGGCGGCCTTTCGTTCTCTTTCTCTTCCGCAGTGCCTACGACGCGGTGACCTCCTCCTCTCGAGAGACGTGGGACCAGGCCAAGGCCAAGGCCCGCGACAACTGGGAGGCAACCAAGGACAAGACTGGGGAGGTATGTTGTTGTCTGAATTGCAACTGGGCACACTTGCTCTGTTGGAGTGTATTGGATGCGCTGCACTTGGGAGGCAACCGAGGGCAAGACCTGGGTTGAGCTTGCTGTGCAGGCGTGCACGAGTTGCCTGCTGTCGTCTAACCATTCTTCAAGCCCTTGCTGAAAAATTTGCCCTGCAGACCTGGGATGACGCCTCTCGCGCCGCCTGGGACAGCTGGATGAACGCCCGCGCCTACACCGGCGGCAGCTGGAAGGATGCCCAGAAGCAGGCGGAGCACTACTGGCGCGACACCAAGGGTGGGTTTGCACATGGGTTTTCATAAAATAAAGGACTGAACTACCGCTGGATTTGAGCCTTGATGGGCGGGGTCTGTATGTGCCCATGTGCTACACTCAACCCGTCCGCTGCAGCCACCCTTGCCGAAATACCCAATCGCAGGCCGCACCCAGAGGGCTTCACATCTACATGCCTCATGCAAGCCACCATTTTGGCGGTGATCCATGTCTCCCACTAATACTCTCCACCGCAGGCCGCACCCAAGAGGGCTACTCCGACTTCATGGGCGGGGTGTGGGACAGCTACGCGCGCGCCCGCGACTCGGCGGGCTGGACCTGGGACGAGGCGCAGGTGGGGTGGGGGGCGATATAATGGTTTTTGATTGTCATTTCATTCAGTTGGCATCCAAAGCTGGCTGGACCTTGGACGAGGCGCAGGTGGGTGGGCGGGCATTGGACGGTGGGTGGGTGCAACTGCAGACAGTCTGCACTTGGTTGCTAACCACATGGGTCTCTTCTGCGAAGCGTGTGCGTGACGGGGCGATGTCGCTGCTGCTGTATGTCACGCTTCTTGTTATGAACTTGATCAAATCATTGCCATTTAACATCGACGTATGACTCTCCTGCCTCCTGCCTGCAGCGCGCTGCCCGCGAGTACTGGGGGGCCACCAAGGACACCACCAAGGACACCTGGGACAATGTGGGTGGATGAGCCCACTTCAAATAACTTGCAACCGCTGCTGGCTGCCATGGTACAGCAGTTGGCACTGCAGGGCAGTCGATGCGGCATGGCCGCCGGTGCTTGAGCACTGCAGCTGCCCTGGCCTTGGCGGGCAGTGCATCCTGCCCACATTGATAGCTGCTCTCTGCTAGCTGCTCTCTCACCCAGCCCCTGATGGTCCCCGAGCCCCATTTCGCCTCTTCTCTTCTACAGGCCGCCGACACAGCTTGGACCAAGTGGCTGCGCGCTCGTGCCTCCTCTGGCGCGTCCTGGGATGAGCTCCAGGTGAGATCGCTGCATGGCATGTGTGTGGTTTGCTGCAGCCGAACCGTTGCGTAGCCGGGACAGATGGCGCTTGTCTGCTGGAACCAATTGCAGGTGAGGCAGGGCTGCGGCTGGCTGTTGCACTGCGATCTTCCTGAGATACCTGCAAGCAGGATGGGCTAGTGCAGAGCCATTGCACGCAGCAAGTGCGCCTTCCAATTTGTCAACCTGTGTGTCTGCTGCCTGCTGCCTTGCAGGCGTCCCTGAAGGAGCGTTATGATGCCACCAAGGGCGCCACCGGCAAGACCTACCACGATTGGTCCAAGCAGGCAAGGCTGCTCTTGATTTTGGTCTTGACATGCAAGGCCGCTCTTGCAGTTTGGTCCTGCCATGTGTGCTGATGCCGCAATGGCGACATGCATGTGCAGTGTAGGAGTCCACCTGCACAACCCTGGTCTGGGCATGCGCGCAGTGCATGAATTTACGGCGCGACGTGCAGGTTTGCCAACAAGCAAGCTCTGCAGCCGCATCCTGACGCTCACCACAACCGCCCGCTGCCCTTGCAACCTCGCAGATGCGTGCGGCGTATGACGAGGCCGCTGCTGGCGAGGGCTGGTGAGTGCTGTATGTGAAGGGAAGCGGGGCTGCAAGCCATGATGGACAGTCGTGCTCCTGTGTTGCCTGCCTGCCCCTTGCTTGGCAGCCACCGAGGCAGCTAGTGGGGCACACGTGCACTGCCGTTTCCACCTCGCATTTACCAACTCCCTGCCCGGCGGCCGACTGCAGGTGGGATTCCTTCTCCGACCGAGTGGCCTGCGCCTGGGACGCCACCAAGTGCCACGTCAAGGAGACGCTGGTGCTGTCCGCGGTGAGAACCAATGGTAGAGCTACAAGCTCAATGGTGGCAATGGGTCGCTGGGGCTGTCCGCGCTGAGATAATCTGTGCATTGGGCAGATTGCAGTGCTTGCCTGGGGCACGTTGTCCTGCTGGAGGTGGCAATTTGGAGCGCTTGATTGGGCAGCAGGTGCTCAGGCAACAAAGTTGCAAGCGGCACTCATGCATGAGAGCTGTGTGGTGCGCAGCCAACAACACCACCGTGATTCTGATATGACAAGCTCAGCTGCCGCCTCTCGATCTGAACTGGGTTTTGCGCTGCACATGCCTTGTCCCTACAGCACCCCGCTGGCGGCGCAGGCAGGGCTGCTGAGGATGTTCGCCGGGAGACGCACCGCAAGGTGAGGAGGCTGTGGTTGCCACTAGACTAATGGACTGCAGACTGCTGCACACCTATCCGCTATCCTGTACATGTGTT
Organism: Chlorella ohadii; assembly: GCA_025026875.1. Lineage (NCBI taxonomy): Eukaryota > Viridiplantae > Chlorophyta > Trebouxiophyceae > Chlorellales > Chlorellaceae > Chlorella > Chlorella ohadii. The sequence goes on along the minus strand of JADXDR010000056.1, from coordinate 577,524 downwards.
GCCATTCTCATTTGGTTGTCCACAGCCCGCCGCTGCGCAACATTGACCAAGAAAAACACTGGTTGTTTTGGGATGCACTGCAGGTGGATGAGCTGGCTGACACTGCCAAGAAGGCGGAGCTCTAAAGCAGCTGGCGGCCCTGGAAGCCCCTTGCGATGAACATTCCTGCCGCAGTCTGCAGCATGCCGGGGCTCGGCATGCTGCAAACCCGCTACCGCTGCGGCCCACGAAGGCAAGGCGACATTACATTGCCTCGCCCCTGTTGATAGCGTGCTAGCCAGCGTTGCCTGTCCTGTAAAGAGCGCCGGCATGTGCCCTGTGTGTGTTTAGCAGCGATGCCCTCCTTTAACTGCTAAGCAAGCAGCGTGTGTACAGCTGTAGAATAAGTGCAGGTCTACTGCACTCATAATGAGGGTGGAACACCCGACACACATGCATTAGTTTGAAAGGACACCGCTCCTCCGTGGGTTTTTGAATTTCAGACGACAGAGAACCGAAAAGGAATAACAGCAGGGGAGTGTGATCAACCATTGGTGCGCAGGCAACAAGCTGGTCATCTCTCGCTCAGCAAGGCTTTGAAAGGCTTTTGAAAGGGGACATGCACCGTCTGAGATTGTGTGTCGTGACCACGGCCGGCCGTGAACGGGTCCAGTTGCTCCCTGGTAAGGTCGCGATGTGGCCAATGCAACTGACCAGGCTGCTCTCGAAGCTTGTGGACAGGCTGCAAACCATGGCCACGAGAACGACGACGGGTGAGGGAGGATTTTAATTTCGTGCTGCATCAGCGTGGCATCACAGCTGGCATCACAATAGGACATGGGCGGTCTGAACTCTCGTGCTGTTGCCTGAACCTTGCAAATCGAGCAAGCGAGAGTGGGCATCATGTATGCTGCCCTAGCCTTCCTCACCTGGTCGCGACAACCTGGTGAGGCCACTCTAGAGGCCTAGATCTACTTGGGATTCTCGCAGGTCAGGCCCGCAGGGACGCTGGTCTGGCTGAAGTCCATGGCTGCAGTCAAATGACGGGCAGATGGCTAGGGGCCCATGAGGAGTTCTTAAGCGGCAGCCCTTGCCGAAATGCAAGTACCATGTGCCGCATATGCCCCACCTCCCTGCTGGACACAAGCAGCAACCATCCAAGCCAGGCTGAGCGACAGCTTCAAGGCCGCCCGGGCCCACTATTTTGACTGAGGCGCCCCGCAATGCGAGTTGATGCAGGGGCGCTGCTGCCTAGCACTCACTGATCATGCCGCTGCCAACACCCTCGCGCTGGACGTACGCCATGAAATACTTGATGGGCGTGTTCACGCTGCAGTGGTCAAAGGACTGCCTTTCAGTCAGTGAGGCAGCAAGCTTTGTGGTGTTGCCAGCCGCCAGGCGCTGAGCAGAGTCGCCATTGCGACCTCAGCAGCTGACATCCATTACAGCCTTGCGGTCGAGTCTGCTTTTTCGCTGCAGCCCAGGAACTTCACTTGCTCACGTGATGAAGACTGGGTCGGGGTTGTCCACAAGGGCTTCAAACATGGTGCAAGGCTCGTTCCAGCTTCCAGCAGTTGCAGCCGACGCTTGGATCTGGGCCGGGTCGGCGGCCCACTTGGAGAAGTTCTTGACGCACATTCTGCAGAGGGTTTTGATAGTGCAGTGAGGTCGAGCACAAAATTTCGGGACAGGGGCATGCTGGCTGCTGCTGCTGCAGGACAGCATTTGGTGGCGGGCTCAGGCCGACCCCTCCTGCACTGTGCAGAGCATTGGCTGCCCACCTGGTGCCAAGCGCGCCTCCAGCGCCCTTCCGCAGGCCTGTGATCGCCGCCATCCAAGTTGGTGCGGTCTGCGCGTGTGTGTGTGTGGTGTGCTAGAGGCAGCCAGTGAGCTAGTATGGTGGGCAGAAGACTTGCACTACACATGCCCATCAGCCAGCTGGACGCCGCTCATGGAAGGACAGCTGCTGTCATTTGCAGGCCACCTTGAAATCTTCCGGCGCTACGTAAAGGTAGAACTGCGTGTACGCATCACTCTCGGAAGCAAGCTCCACCACCGCGCCGTTCTTTAGCACTTTCTCAGGGCCTGCGACTGCCCTCCCAGCGCTGTCTGTGTAGAAGTGCCACTGCAGCGCAACACATGGGCATGGAGCACTCCCGATATCGGCACGTGTTCCAAACGAGTCACTGCCGTACAATTGCTACCAGTGGCTGCAGCGCCATGCTTGTGCCTCTGCTCACTCACCGCAGCAGGTATCACCAATGTCTGGATGCGGGTGGCGCCGCCATATGGCGAGGTGCTCGAGTCGTCGGCATTCTCAAACTGCGGTGCGCAAGAGAGGAGACGGCAGCTGTGATGCAACAGCAGACACGAGCCCCTGATCCAAGCAACACTACGGATCGCAGTCGGCATTGATCAGATGCCCAGCTCACATATATACGGGGCTCTCCCGCCCTTTGGGTGGTGGGAAACACAGAGCGCGCCCAGAAGTAGCCGTACATGTAATAATCCGCCAGGCTCCCAGCCATGCTGTTGGGCGTGCCAGGCACCAGCTGGGTGTCGCTGCTGAACTGAGGCTGCCAGCAGCCCTGATAGGAGTCGGTGGGGCTGCTGGACGTGCAGTAGTTATCCACCTTGAATGAGGTTAGGCCGGCAGTGCCGCATACAGCTGCAACAGCGGGGGCGGCAGGAGAGGCCAGGTGAGCGCAACGCGAGTCAAGTGCGGCACAGGCACTCAGTAGCAGGCGCCCTGCTGTGACAGCCAAAGGTGCAGTGGCGCGGACAGCTCGTCCGGACGGAATCCCGCACAGAGTGCGGCCAGCATGCGTGTCACCAGGACTGTTCCACTCACAGTTGGTGTTGGCAGCACAGGAGCCGCCAGTGGTGGGACAGGTCTGCTCCGGGGCATAGGTTGCGCCGGTGCATGTTGCGCCAACGGCAGGGTTGGATGCGCAGCAGGTGTTGCCTGGGATACACACACCATTGCAGTAGACTTTGGTCGCATCGCCGACGCACGCTGCAGCACATAAGGGTGCGCAAATGTTAGAGCTGGTCAGACCTCAGCCGTGGGCAGGCTACAAGCAAGCCGCCAGCAATGCCTGCAGCCAGTCAGGCTGCATGCTCTTGTCACACAGTCAAGCTGCATGGCTGGTCTTTCATTTGCATCTGTTGGGTGGCAATGGCCATTGCGGCCCACTCACTGCACGTTGCGCCATCTGCCAGACACTGGGTGCCGCTGGGGCACTGCTCGCCTTGCTGGGAGTTGGTTGCGCAACACTGCACAGCGAGCGCGACAAAGTGGCAGCCGTGTTCCCAACAACAACAGGTTGGGAGGCCAGCGAACTGATAAGCAAGACTGCATCATCCAACTGGGTGGCGCGATTGTGCCGCAGCGCACACGCACCTGGCCATAGCCAATGCAGCTGTTGCCGCAGGGAACGGGCTTTGTGGGGTCAGCAACGCAGGTAGTTAAGGCCGTGGGCTCCGCGCACGGGGCGGTTTCAGGGCTGGAAAAGTCAAACGAAAGAAGGCCGCCGGCTCCTTCAGCTATGCTCAGGTACTCGACCTGCTAGCCAGGAGTGATTGTACAACCACATGTTCTGAGGTGGCCTGTAAATGCATTTGCAAGCTGGCTCCCACGATGGCTCTCCAGGCTGCTGCGGCATCGCTTGGAGGAGCGGAAAGGCTACCGCAGGTGTGTGCAGCGCACCTTGTCAACATTCTGGTAAGTGAAGAAGGCAGGCGCATATCCCTGTTTGCCAGTGTTGTGGACTGAGAAGGAGTGGGCCGGAGCACTAGGTTATTGAGCACACGGGTGTGGAGCTAAGAGAGTCTGCAAGTCGAGCCACTCACACTCAATGTAATCTTTCCCGCCGAGATTGATGCGCTTGGCAGCAAGTGGCGGAGGAATGTGGATGCCGATCAGGCCATCCACCGGCAGATAAGCCTGCAAGACAATGGCAGAAACAAGGACTGCACTGGGGGTTACGCATTCACACACACGGCTGCCGAGCGCAGTGTCTGTGCACCACACGCTCCTTTGGCCATCCTCATTGACGGGACCCAATCAGCGCACCCGCTCTTGAAGCACAGCGCCGCCGTATAGCTTGCAGTAGTCGCAGAAAGACATGTCCCGGAAAGTGATGCGGACGGAGGGCAGGGTGACGGCCTGGGTGTTGTCGCTCTTCTTGACGAAGCGAATAGTACCCTTGTACTGAAGGAACTGGACAGAGTGAAGGGCGCAGCATTTGCGAGCGCAGTGTGAGATGTCACTGAGCAGGGTATTTGTGCATGCATGCATGCAACGGAAGGGTGCCAGAACCCGGCAGGCGGTGTGCTTATCCTGCACACTCGGTGCTGCAACGTACGTGGTCGAAGCGGTTGTCTGTTGCTTGGCCGCCGCCATTTTTGCGGCATGCTTTTGCATACACTCCCGCAGTGCCTCCCATCTGCACGGCATTTTCACGAGGGCTCCACATGTCAGGCAGTGTCCTCGCAGGGCCAGATGCAGCAAGCACGCCAGAGTCCCCTGCCCTGTCTACTTAACCCTCCTTGCCGAGGAGAACAGCGCAGGGCACTCCCCTTCCACTCGACTCTTGCCTTGGTCCATGTCCACTCATCCAAAGTGTACATTTGCCACAGCATAAGCTGACAGGCAGCCTTGTTGGGATTGGTAGGCTCCAGGCTGGTCTGCCCGTACAGATCCTCGACATCGATCTGTGGTGAAGCGCGGTAGGGAAAGGCATGATATGGGTACTGCCAAGCAGGGCACATGGGCGCTACACCGGCATGGCTAGAAAAGAACCAGATGCGCATGTTAAACGTCGTTGATAATGCGCGTGCATGGGTTCTAGCTGTGTGGAATATGTGCCACTCACCTTGACAGCCAGGTCGGAGTAAGAGCTGTCCGAAACATCGGTTGCATCCCAAACCATGCTGGCTGTAGGTTGCGGGGTTGTCAGCGCTGCTAAGGTCGCGGCCGTAGATGGCTGGAAGCAAGGGGCCTTGGTTAGCGGGTTCATCTGTTGGCAGGTGTTCTGCTGCCTGACCTTGAACGCCACCACTTGCTGGATGCCACAGGATGGGGCACCGGCTGCATGGGGAGGATGGGCACAACACGGCTGAAGCGAGAGTGCCAGACTGATGCTGGTGGTCAAACAGTGGCAGCGTGCCTCGGTCTTACCGCAGGTGCCGCCGTCCCTTGAGCATTGCTGGGTGGGCAGGCATCGCGTCCCAACAGTGTCGTCCGTCTTGCAGCACTGGGATTGAGGGTTGATGCAGGTGCTGCCGCACACCACATCGCCCTGGGTAGGGCAGCCTGCGCGCAACAGGTACGGACCCGTGGAGTGGCAGCGTCAGCTGTTCCTGCCAGACAAGGCAAGCCAACCTGAAGCAGGTGCCGCCAGCTCAACCAGATGCATAGCCCTTTCGCCATGCAACAATGCAGCGTAGCACACTCACTGCACGTGCCGCCGTCTGACGGGCATGTCTCCGGCTGTGCGCAGGCCATGCCAATACTGTTGTCGGTCTTGCAGCACTGGGTAGCTGGGTCGATGCACGTGCTGCCGCAAACCACATCGCCTTGGGTGGGGCAGCCTGTAGGTCAAGGAACATATGCGTGGTCGCTTGAGGCTTAGCTGCAAGTGGTGCACCAGTCATAAACAACTGCTACGCCAGCATTTCCATCTGGCAACGATGCAGCGGGCTCACCGCACGAGCCACCATCAGCTGGGCACGTCTCCGGCGCTGTGCAGGCCTTGCCCACTGCACTGTTGGTCTTGCAGCACTTGGTGGCGGGGTCGATGCAGGTGCTGCCGCACAGCACATGTCCCTGGGTAGGGCAGCCTGCGCCCCGTGAGAGTGAAAGAGGGGTTGGAATTTTCATGCTGCGCAAAACGGTTGAGCCAGCCGCCGACCAGCGTGGCCGGACGTGTAAGGAAGATGCAGGTTTGCCTTACTACAGCACCCTCACCGCATGAGCCGCCATCCGKAGGGCAAGTCTCAGGTGTGGTGCACGCCACGCCAATGGCGCTGTTGGTGTTGCAACACTGGGTGGCGGGATCAATGCACGTGCTGCCGCACACAAGGTCGGCTTGAGTGGGGCAGCCTGCGTGGGACAGGGGCAGGCGAGGTGGCGGAATGGATCACCAGTGGCAACAAGACGTAGCCGTCTGCAGAGGCTGGCTTGCAGCACATCCGCACCCTTACCGCATGAGCCGCCATCTGCAGAGCATGTCTCAGGCTGTGTGCAGGSCARGCCAATYGTGRTGTCGGTCTTGCAGCACTGGGTGGCAGGATCGATGCAGGTGCTGCCGCACAGCACATGGCCCTGGGTGGGGCAGCCTGCAAGTAACAGGGAGCGGGCAGGTTGAGAGCTTGAAGCTGTTAGGTGCTCTGATGATGGCTGCACGAAGACAAGAGCCGCCAGCATCTCGAACTGCAGAGGCAACGTATGTGGCTGCACAGCGGCACCCTCACCACACGAGCCGCCATCTGCAGAGCATGTCTCWGGCTGAGTGCAMGGCACGCCAATGGTGCTGTCGGTCTTGCAGCACTGGGTGGCGGGGTCGATGCAGGTGCTGCCGCACAGCACGTGGCCCTGGGTGGGGCAGCCTGTATGAAGTGACAACACAGCGGGTAGCAGATTGTGGGTGCCGCTGCATACCAGGTGGCAGCCACTCAGCAGCCTCGCTAGGTGCACACAGCAAGCACTCTCACCGCACGAGCCGCCATCCGCCAGGCACGTCTCGGGCTGAGTGCAGGCCTTGCCCACTGCATTGTTGGTCTTGCAGCACTTGGTNGCGGGGTTGATGCAGGTGCTGCCACAACGCACGTGGCCCTGGGCGGGGCAGCCTGCTTGCGATCAGCACAGAAAGGCGTTCAGGTGTTGACACATCTGCTGGGCAAGAGGCTTCCTGACCAGCTTGCCGCCAAATGCAAAGTTCGGTGCTTGCCCACATTGCAGCACGGCTTACCACACGAGCCACCGTCTGCCAGGCACGCCTCTGGCTGAGAGCAGGCCAGGCCCAGGGCGCTGTCAGTCTTGCAGCACTGGCTGGCGGGGTTGATGCACAGGTTGCCACACTTCTTCTGGCCCGCAGGGCAGCCTGCGGAACAATTTGCACAGGGCAACAGCGTCTGGCACTGCATCTGTCAAGCACAGCTGCCAGCATGTTTGCATGCACTCTTATTGAACTGCTACGGTCGCTTCAACCGTCGCCGACTTCGCTGAGCCGGTGCAATTGCTCACTTGCTGGAGGAGTGTTGCACGAGCCTCCATCTGCGGAGCAGGCAGTGCCTGCCGCACACGCTTTCCCCGCGTTGGGCCGGCTGAGGCAGCACTGGGTGGCGGTGTCGATGCAAATGTTGCCGCACTTAACTTTGCCCGAAGGGCAGCCTGCAGAGCGGCAGTGTGGGGACGGCAACTCACGGTCGCATTCCAAGTCACGCCCAGGTGCAGGCCCACCCCAACTTAAATGTAGTAAGTTTGTTTGGGCCAGCTCGAGCTCGTACCGCAAGTGCCACCATCAGCTGAGCAGGCCGTGAATGGGGCGCTGCACTGCAATCCCACGGCCGAAGTTGTCTTGCAGCACTGGTTGGCAGGGTTGATGCAAACGTTTCCGCACTTGGTGCTGCTGGAGGGGCAGCCTGCAGAGTTGACGTGGTAAGGAATGGCAACCATTGGTCACAGTACGAGTCTTGCCCCTTGTCTTAACTGCGTTCATTTTACGCTACATACTTCCAAACCACTTTCTTACCGCAAGTTTCGCCGTCAGCTGAGCACACCGTGAAAGGTGCGGTGCACTTGGTCCCAATGGCACTGTTGCTCTTGCAGCACTGGGTGGCGGGGTTGATGCAAGTGCTGCCACACTTCATTTTGCCCGATAGGCACCCTGCGGCAGTGCACCAGGGGCAGATCCAACAGCTGGATTAAGCACGGAGCGGAGGAACAGAGAGGGCCAGGCTCATTGAGTCTTGCATGAGCAGCATGCCGGTACCAGCACTGGCGCCGGCGCTGCCCTCTTGTCCAATACGCAGTAGAGTAGGCCCTAACGCTACCCACAGTCTGTCTCTTACGCCAGATGGACAACCTCACCGCAGGCTCCGCCATCGGAGGGGCACGTGTATGGAGCAGCACACTGCGCTCCAACCTTGGAGTTGCTCTTGCAGCACTGGGTGGCAGGGTCGATGCAGGTGGCGCCGCAGGCCACGCGCCTAGCCGGGCACGCTGCGCATAGGGACAAGGGGACAGCAGCAGCTGTCAGCTGGTGGGTTGTGCTGCAAGCAAGCTGTCTGGCACAAAGCCAAGGCAGCGCCAGGCAGGCAAGCGGCATGCAGTCCCTGCCCATCCCACGCAGTCGCACCAAAAGTGTCGATGGTGGCACCACTCACCGCAGGCAGTGCCATCAGCAGGGCAGGTGAACGGGGCAGAGCACTTTGCGCCAGCAGCTGCGTCCGTCTTGCAGCAGGTGTTGGCGGCAATGCAGGTGCTGCCACACTGGGTGGGCTTGTCGGCCGGGCAGGTGGTGAAGGTGACCTGCTTGCAGAGTGGGCGACATTGTTGGCACTGCACTGTGCCAGTGCTGCCCACTTCCCAACCCTCACGTTTCGAGCGCAGGTGTGGGGCCTGGTAGCTAGAAAAACAGGCAGCGCACTGCAGCACCAGCCCTCCCCACCTCATTGCTGATGTCGCTCTTGGTGGTGCTGTCGGCTTGGAAGGCGGTGGCAGTGACGGTGTGCGTTGTGCCCTCAGTGAGCTTATCTAGAGCGCAGCGTGGCGCTGTGGTGCACGGCACAATGCGGCAGGAGCCAGCTGGGCCGCCCAGCTGGCAGACGGTCAGCTGGTACCTCACCCAGCCTGAGAGACAGGGGGAGAAGTGTGCCGGCCTGGTCAATCAATCATGAACTTAGTCGGCCGGGCGAGGGTTTGAGCCAAGCAAACAAACACGCAAGCACCGTGCGCGCACACGCCTCACCAGCGCCGGCTGGCGGCTGCACATTGAGGGTAGCTGTGGTGGCAGCGAAATTCAGTAGGTCCAGGAACGGTGCGTTGGGCGCCGGCATGATGAAGCGAAGGATGTTGGAGAAGGGGCCGAGCGTCACCTCGCGCAGGCTGCGGCCGGACGTGGCACTGACGATGCAGGCAACCTTGGTGTTATACACACCTAGTGGCACCAGCGAGTTGGAGGCGGTCTTGATGGTTAGTGTGGTGGTGGTGGCGTTGATGGGGTTGCCGCCGGCCACAGGGGTGAACACCCAATAGTACGAGTTGCAGGGACCAGTGAAGGGCGGCAGAGCGTTGGCCTGCCCGGTGGTGAAGCCTGCCGGCTTGGCGAGCAGCAGGACCGGGGCGGCAGCAACCGGCATGGTGAGCGCTGCGTTGTTGGAGGCCTTGACGACTGCGCCGCTGGAGAGGGTGGCGTTGGCGGTGACGACATACTGAGCGCCAGGGGTCAGGCCATCCAGCGGCCCGCAGGCCACGTAGGTGCACTGCAGGGACTTGCACTTGGTGGGGGCGCTGGCCAGGCAAGCACGCACGCTGTAGGAGCGCGGTTTGCCGCTGCTGACCGGGCCCAGCAGCACGCTTGCGGCCTTGGAGGCAGTTGGGTTAGCGGCCACAATTGGGAAGGATCTGCGCAGGGGCGGGCAGAGGGCAGGTCGTATCAGACTGCAGCCTGACTTGCTTTTCATCCAAACGTGCGGATTGCACCTCAGTACAGCACAGGAAACTGATGCCTGCAGCTGGCATGGCCAGGTGCAATGGTCAAAGTTTTCATTAAAGGGCTGCCCGCTCCCCCTGAAACACCCCTGCCACAGCCAGTGAGCTCCCCTTGCCTCACCTGGCGCTGGGCGTGGTCAAGAACAGGGTGATGTTGCCTGGCACACGTTTGCCCTCCGGTGTGCTGCACAGCACTGATGCCACATACTTGGTGCTGCTGATCAGAGAGTGGAACGTGTGGGTGGGTGCGCTCACTCGGGGCGAGGTGGCCACGGGTGCCTTGGAGGGTGGCTGGGGCTTAAGCGTGAACACAAACTGCACAACGGAAGGGCAGGAGGTAGGAGGTGCAGCAAGCACAGCTTGGGCTGGCAGGAAATCCAACATCCTTGCATGTATTCTGATACCTGCACAGGCATGTCATGCAACCGAGGCTGCATGCTATAATTCAGACAAACCATGCCCAATCACCTGCTTGCAGGTCAGGCCTGCCGGTGTGGCGGCTGTGACGGTGCCACTGGTGTGGCTGTTGGCACGGGCTTCAGCCACCAGCGGCTTGGGCAGAGCGGGAGGAGCAGGGCTTGGTGGTGGCGGTGGGCTTGGGCTGGGCGGAGGGGTTGGGGGCGACGGCACAGGGACCGCGCAGCCCGCTGGGTCAGCGTAGCCCTGGACTGGCACCAGGCGGATGCCACTCAGGCCCTCAGCTTCCAGCTTGCCGAACTGCAAAGGGCAGGATTCAGTGGCATAACAGGTTGTTGCGGCTTGTTGTGCTGCTTGTGTTAGCTGGCGGCAAGCTGCAGAAGGGCACAGCTGGCTGGGGCGGTTGCACATGACCATGTGCAAGCGGTGCCAACCGATGCACACAACTACCGATGCAGCCTCACCTTGCTTTGAGGCCAGATGGCACCCGGCTTGCGCTGTGCCTGCGCCACCAGCTGCACCAGCAGCGCACGGTTGGGGTGCGCCACTACCACGTTGAACACGACCTGGCCCGGGCAGGAGCCATCGCCCTGGTAATGGCTGGGGGCGACGTCGGCAAGCAGCCCGCGCCGGCGGTTGCGGTGGCCGCAGGTGCTGGTGCAGGTGCACTCGCTGATGTGGCGTGTCACGTGTGCCACCGCACCCGGCAGMRGGGCCTTCAGGGCGGACACAAAGGCCAGCACTTGGGCGCTGCCGACAGACGTGGGTGCACGTTCCTTMGGCCAGGCCAGCGAGAACATGGCAGAAGCCATGGTGGCGGGTGGCAGCTTGGCGGGGGCGMAGCTCCCGCCGCTCAGGTGCGCCTGCAGTTGGTGGGGAGGGMTGAAGCAGGGGGCAGGCAGATGGGAGTTTGGGATCCAACCAATTTAGCAGCAGAGCGCGCCAGCAAAAGGGGCGGCAGGCTGCACACAGGCATGTGTGCTCAATGGCTGGTAGCACAGCTGTCAAGCACAGCGGCCACGCCTGCAGCACCCCAGTGGCAGTGCCACCAGTTGGCACAAAGMTCATGTTGCGCTCACCAGGTAGGCGCCCGACACGGCTCGGACGTACACGGAGCCAAAGGTGGCGATGTCAAACATCTTGGCGGCGCTGGCCTCCAGCTGCAGGCGCAAGGCGGTGGCCGCGCCCCAGCCGCCGGGCGCGGTGAACAGCACCACGGTGTGCACGGTGCGCGCGCCATACGTGCGCTCATCCTCGATAAAGCGCGGGCGGATGACGGAGCCTGGGGCAGAGGGAGGATTCTGGGATGAAAAGAGCTTCAGCACAGCTGTTCTGGCTAGGGTGGGGTGGTTGGGCGAAGAGGGTGGGCATGCGGCATACATGTATGCATTGTCCCCTGGCACAAGCGCATGCACGCCTGCAAAGAGTGCGGTACGGCTGCAGGGGCATGTCAACACTGTTGGGTTCTAGCAAGCAGCAAACAAGGAACACATCAGGGCGCCTTTCAATCAATTCCCACCCTCGCACCTGGCCCTGCAGCGGCCGCCAGGGCAGCTGAGAACTTGGCGCGAGCTGCCGCAAAGGCTACATCGCTGCAGACGTTGGGCAGCGTGAAGACGACATAGAGGGCGGGGAAGGGGCAGGCCTTCCCAGTGTTGCTCAGGTGGTGCGCAGTGGGGCCGCTTAGAGCCGGGGGCAAGCCATCAGACTGGCTGCAAGGGTGGCAGCATGGCCAGGGGCTCGAGCGTGACGCAGCGGAGGGGGCGGCGGCGGCCCGGGCGGCGGCGGCCACAAAGTGGCAACCGCCGCCAGTGCTGGCGCCCATCGGACCTGACGCCCCATGCAGCCTCCATAGCTGAGCATCTCGGAGTGCGAGGGGCAATTGGCGCGTCCCGCTGCCTAGACGCAGCGAGCGCTGCGTCGATTGGTACGCCCTGCCCCATCACAGCCACGGCACTTGCACTTGCCTGGCAGCAAGAGGACGCAGTCTGGCTGGAACGTCGCCGCTTTGCGCTGTGGCTCGGCAGAGGAGCAGGAGCAGGCACACGGTCGCAGGGGCAAGTGCCCACGCAGGCCTTTGCCTGGCGGCGGCCATCTTGCAGGATGTATGCATAGATTGGCCTGCGAAGGAGGGCGTCAAGACTTGAGTACGCTAGCTGGTGTGCTAAGGGAGTACGCTCTAAGAGTGACGTGAATTTCCGATTGCTGCACGCATTGTGCTCGGTTTGCATCGGTTGCCGATTCATTCGTCTATATTGTTGTCCAAAAGGACTTCACAGCGCTCAAACCGAAGTCCGCGACCCTTCCAGCAGGAGCGCGCTGCTTGCTGCATGCATGCGCGCAACCGCATGCATGCGTCATGATGCCGCAGACAGCGGCCAGCACCTGCTCCGCCCCAGCTGTTTGCAAAGCTTCTTGATACGGTGGGGCTCCCTGGCCTTTGGCGATTATGTGGAACAGCTGTAGCGCCAGGCGAACGCCGCGCTGGCGGCCGCCAGCGCGGCAGAGCAGTGAGAACGCGGGCTAGAGGTTTGTTGTGACTGCACAGCGCAGCTCGCACTGCGCTGGGAAAGCTGTGCTGCAGCGTGCAGGCGCCCCGTGCTCCTGCCTCCATCCCACATGCAAGGCCTGACCTGTCGCCTGCCTGCCTTCCCACGGCTGCAGGCAGGAGGCGGAGGCGCTGTTTGTGCAGGTGTGCGGCCTGGAGCACGACTTCTGTCAATAGCATTTGGCGGCAACACTGCAGAGGCGTGAGCTGGCAACGGCACAGCACAAATCAAATGGTGCCAAGGCAAGCAAGTGCAGCCGAGCAGACTCGAGGCTCGACATTGTTTAGCTGAGCACTGCAGCGGCGGATGGCGGTGTGGCGCATATCTGGCCCGGCCACGTCTGATGCTGTTACCACCAGATTGTCTGCTTCTCCGTCCGTTCATTCTCCAACCCGATTGATCAAAGTGTCTCTGCATCTTGACTCCGTTCCCCAGTGCTGCGTCCGATGCCATGGCCTTCATCGGTGTAATGCCTTATACATGCGTACACGTACACGTGCAATGACCGTCTCATACTGCACCGCTACCGTGTGACACCCAGCCAAGGCGTTGCAGTCGGGCAAGAGGGCCACCGCCGGCGGTGCCCCATCACTACAGCTCAGCAAACAGCGGGTCAGCACACTGAGCTTGTGGATGCACTCAGAGCAGCTGGCTGGACGGTAGAGCTGCACGTGGTGCTGATTGGACACTGCGGCACGGTGTACAAGTCAGGCCTGGCAGCCCTGGAGAAAATGGAACTGAGCAAATCAGATGCAAGTGCCCTGCTGGCGGACCTGAGCGTGCATGCAGTGGTGGCCGCACATGAGATAGGCATGGCGAGACGGCGGCTTGAGCGCATGAGTGGGCGGACTGGCGTTGGCTGACAGCCCCCCGCCCACTACTCCACACCCATAGGCGCTGAGAGCGCTCAGCTCTCGGCGTCTTCAACCGACGCCCAAGGGCGTATCACTTTCTTTCTTTCTTTCTTTCAAACAGCGGGTGGCACAGATCGTGCGGGTGCAGCAGCCCAGTGCCTCCCACAATGCGAGGCGGTGCTGGGCCGCTGCCCTGCGGACCGCCAGCACTGCTGGTGGCACAGCCGCTGACGCTGCTGCTGCTGCTTGCACATGCCGCCCACTCATCGATCGCCTGCTGGATTTCCTGCAGCCTCTGCAGGAAACAGGTAAGGGGAGCAGGCACATGCATCCCGTTGCTCGCCACGGCTGGAAAGAGTGAGCTAGGCATAAAAGGGCCGCACGCACTGCGCGACATCGCTGGGAGACTGCGGTGCCTAATTGGTGGCTCGGCCCACGCTAGCCCAGCTGCTTCGAGGCGGTCGCATGTCTGACGGGGGGCGGCGGGCGCTCCCACATAACAACCAGCATCAGAGGCGCCATTCAGCAACTCAAAGTGCGGGCCCCTTGGGCACATTGAGCTGAGCATGCTAACAAAGTCTGCAGAACTTCTACAGCGTGCTTGGACGTACCCTCCCAGGTGCGTGGCGTATTATCAAGTTGTTCGGTTTGCCTGGGTGGGCGCCTCCATGCCCCTATAACGGCAATTGCGGCCCTGTTGCGAGCTTGAACCGAAGCTGATTGTGCCTGAAATGAACATGACCCCTGCAGCGCAAACTTGCACCTAGTGCATAGTGTGCAGTTGAGACCATTTGCGTCCGTTTTATACAGGGTTTGGCCCTCAGCGACTTCCCTGTGATACTCTTCTCCTTCAAACCAACATCAGTGCTGCCACAAAGGCCCCTCCACCTCACACGGGCTCGCGAGCGTGCACCGCCTGGTTACAACACAAGTGTCTCCTGGCGTGCGCCTTTGACCGATGGCTCTGCATGATGCGAGGTTGCTTGAGCTGAGCGCCGCAGCCTGGCAGGCCGTGGCCTGCCAAGGCCCCCCGCCCCCGCCGCCGGCGACTACCAGCGGCGGAGGAGCTGCGCAGCAGCACCTCCGCTGCTGCCAAGTGTGTGCCATCAATTTGGCTGGCTCCCCCAGCTACTTTCAGGTGAGGGAGGCAAGGTCCTGGGGCAGCCACCCTCACACTTGTTGTAGCTGCGGGCCTAACACCCAGCCATTAACTAAGCCTTTGAAGGCGGTATGTGTGCGTCCACAACTCACTCCCCCTAGCCGCCTGTGCTCCCTGCAGCGCATCCGTGCCTGCAAGGAGCACGTCTCTGCCACCAGCGTGCAGCTCAACGGCGGCGTCCAGCGCTTCTGCCAGCAGGTGAGGGCATGCGGGTGATGCTCCTAGGTTGTGTGTCGTTGTGTGGGGAGTCTCCACAGGCACAGGCCAAATGCACCCAAGCAAATCCTTCCGCCTGCTGACCACCCATGACTGCCCCCCTGCCCGCTCCCCACCCTGCAGTGTTCCCGCTTCCATGCGGTTGAGAGCTTCGACGGCATGCTCCGTTCTTGCCGCCAGCAGCTGGCACGCCATGCTGAGAGGCGGCGCATGCTGCGCCGTGCACGCAAGGGCCAGCCAGCGGCGGCGGCGGCGGGGCAGCAGGTGGCACGCCGGCAGGAGCTACGTGATGTTGAGCAGTGCTGGCAGCCAGCCAAGCGGCAGCGGGCTGCAGCTGCCGAGGGTGCCGCACCGCAGCTAAACCCGCGGCTTGAGCTGCCGCTGTTGCTGCCGCCAGGGCCGACCCTGCCAGCAGCCGGCATGCACAGCTCGGGCCTGCAGCCGCTCCCACTGGATCGGGTTGCCAGCTGCATCAGCTGTGACAGCCAGCTGGTGCTACCCACTGCAGCCTCTGGCGGCGCGGCTGGCGGCATGGACACCACCTTGGCAGCCGCCCTGGCGGCTGCTGCCCCCAGCGTGGGGCATTGTCAGCCTGACGCCCAGGGTGCTCCGCAGCTCAGCGTGCTTCGGCTGCTGCTGGCGGCCCAGCAGCGGATGGGAGCAGGGCCAGTGCTTCCCATGCACTCGGATCAGCAGCTGATGCTACTGCTGAGCATGCTGCTTGTGCGGCGTCAGCAGGCACGGCAGCAGCAGGCGCAGCAGCTTGCCAATGTGGCTGCCCTTGTTGAGACGCTGCAGCAGAGCCAGGCTGCGCCTCTTCCTGCCCCCAGCCTACAGGGCAGGCAGTCAGGCAGTGCTTTCATGCCCTTCTTACCACTTGCAGCGCCCGCTACTAGTGGCCGCACCCTGCCTCCTGCCCCTGCTGCCGCCGGGCCCAAGCTATTGCAGCCGGCGCCTGCCCCAGTCGCCAAGCAGGCCCTCGCAACCTTCCTGGCTCTGCTGCTTGCCAGTGGCCCGCTTCCCAAGCCTCACACCTGATGTCACCTAGACTCCCCCTCCCTGCTGCCATCTGGTTTAACAACCTAGCTCGAATATCACCGCACTCCTGGGCCTTCCTGTTTTGCCCGATCTCCGCTTCTGCATTCGGTTCAAAGCCTTGCAATGCCTTTGTGGAAAGTTGGCTGTCCATCTCAGGGCACTCCTTCCGAGAATCTGGCAGACGAGCCGTCGGGTATCGCCCTCCGCTTACTAGCTTACTAGGAAACATCTGTTGCAAATCATTGTGCCTGCAATACACACCCAGCACATCGCACACTGGGATTGGCTGCCTGGGCTGGTTATCGTGCTTGGCGCTGATGTCACATCGATGGAGTCAAATACATAAGTGCCGTCATTCCTAGTGCCATTCAACGGCAACTTTGAGGAGCGCCACGGCTGGCCCCCAGGCAGTCCCTCAATTCGGATGCAGCTGCGAGCCTGCAGCCGCTGACTATGAGTTCTCTGCTGTGCCGCTGCAACTTGCCGCACACGCTCGACACCGGGCCGGCATCAAGCCATGCCAGTGTCACGCGCGCGGGCTCGTCTTGCTGCGCCGCAGCAGGCCGCCTGCCTTGGATGCCACATCGCTGACCGAGGCCGACAGGCTGCCGGGGATCTTCTTGGGGATCTTGTAGTCCTGTGGTGAGGGGTGGAGTGGCAGCCAGGATTGGCTAGCCTAGTCTGAGACAAGCAGGACACGGGCCAGAGGGGGACACGAGACTGGCCGTCTTGGATACACACCGGGCGCATGGGGTGGCACAGCTCGGCCGAATCTGACTGTAGCACATGCCGGCACATGAAGCGGTGCGCCGGCCAGCCACAACAGCTTTTCAAACCGCTACGGCTGCACCAGAGCGTACTGCCTCACCCACATCCACGAGCGTTTCAAGCCCAGGAGCAACCCGCACCCAGCGCGCTCGCCTTTTTCAGGAACTTGC
This sequence comes from Chlorella ohadii, assembly GCA_025026875.1. NCBI lineage: Eukaryota > Viridiplantae > Chlorophyta > Trebouxiophyceae > Chlorellales > Chlorellaceae > Chlorella > Chlorella ohadii. The sequence continues at coordinate 560,656 of JADXDR010000056.1, read as the reverse complement.
TGGCAGCATGGTCGGCGCGGTGGCACAGGATGCGCAGCAGGACTTCGGGATTCATGGCGGCAGGCACGCCGCGAGGCGAGGGACCGCCCCGCCCGCCGCTGGCCTGCGCCTGCGGGAGCAGGGAGGGGGGAGTGACACAGCCGCAGGAGGTGTGTGCAACGAATGCGAACACGCCAGCAACTAAACCACGTTTAGACGCCGCCGCAGCATGCGCTGCGATGCACATCCAGTGCAACATGCACCCACACACCAGCAGCGCGGCACCAGCACTGCAAAGCAGCACCTCAGCAGGCATTGCACTAGCAGCTCACAGCAGCAGCTTTAGGAGCAGCTGACCTGCTTCAGGTTTTGTATGACCAGCCCCGTGTCCAGCTGCATGGCGTCCACCACCTCGCTCAGCGGCCGGCACAGCGCGTCCACCTGCGGACGACACGGGGAAGCAATACCACCGGCCTGAGGAACAAACGAGACAGCGGGCAACACAGCGCGTCCACCGGCGGAAGAGGGGAAGGAATAGCNAAGCACGGGGGCATAAAATGAGGGCGCTGCACGGCATAGCGCGTCCACCCGCTGCATTGGCGCGCAGGGATGCCGAGTTGCTTGTGAGGGCAGGGGCACGCTGTGCTGTGGCCACCACGACTATTCGTCGGCGGGTCGAAGGTGCGGCAGACATTCAGGAGACTGGGGCACACTCAGCAGGCCGGCAACAGACACACACCTCTTCCAAGCTGATGCCATCGCCGTCGGCATAGAACATGGCCCGCATCTGCAACCAGACCAGATTTGCAAACGGATGGTGGGTTGTTCCGCAATGCAGCTCGGCCGGCGGGAGATGTGGCAAGGTCACTTGGGGGCATGCGATGCAGCTGCATGCAACACAGCCGCGCAGCCTGCAAGCTGCAACAGAACTGCACAGCCAGCAACTGCAACAGAGTGCATAGGCACCCACTGAGGCACCCACTGAATGTGCCGTATCACCTGTGCGAGGTCCGCCTCCCAGCATAGTTTCGACAGCCAGCCCTGCAGCACGGCACCAACCATACACTGCTGTACTATGGATACACTGCACTCACCTGTGCAAGGTCCGCCTCCAACAAGTCCACGTCCTGCGGCGTGAACAGCCTGCAGCGCCAGGGTGCGCATAGGAAGGCTGGAACTGGGCACCTTGTTTCGCACACCCAGCGCTGATCTGCACTCGGCTTGGATGCTGCAGTCGCAGACCTTAGGTAGAGCACGGATAAACGCACCTGCATGCACACATCCACCCCCTTCCTGCTCCCAAACCAGCCCAACCACCCAACAGCCGCCACCCCGCCCACCTGTACGGTCCGCCGTCCAGCAGCACGCTCTGCACCGCGGCCGACAGCGCAGCGCACACAGCACGACCAAGGCGTGGCGGCAGCGCGTCGTGCACCCGCCCGCAGATGTCGCCCAGCAGCCGGTCTACCTCCTGCATGTTGAAAGGGAAGGCGTGAGTTTGCTATTGTGCATCAGCAAGGTTTCGCCCGCCCAAGTATCGGCCCGCAGATGTCGTCCAGCAACCGATCCACCCCCTGCGTTAGGATGACAGCAGGCCTAAATTTGTGCTTGTTCATTGAGCGAAGTTTTGCCTGCCAAAGTGCACCCGCCCGCAGATGTCCCACACGCAGGTTGAATTTTGGCAGTAAGTGCTGGGTGCAGCTGCAGAGGCGGCCAGTGCCAAAGTCGCCCTGCTGCTGTGCTGCGACCCGGCCAAAGCATCTGCTTCTTCGATGCACGCTTGCGCCCAGCTTCAGCCCGGCTNGTTAGGCAAACCTCCCTAATCGCACCTGCAGGACCAGCTCCAGGCGGGCCACCTGGACGTGGAAGCGGTACAGCCGCTCAAAGATGACGTCCCGCAGGTCGCCGTACACCACCTGCAGCAGCGGGAGGGGTTGTTTGATCAGCTGATTGTTGTGTTGTAAACTGGGAGGCTGCAATGGTACGGGTCGAGGGCAACACGTCCCGCAGGTCGCCGTACACCACCTGTTGTGCAGATGCAAGGCAAGGCAAGTGGTTGTGGTTGCGGGCAGAGGGCAGGGAAGGCAGGGGAGATGCGCACTAGCAGGCCGACTCTTCGCGGCTTGCGGCACACATCCCTCACATAGCTCGGGTGCAGGAAGCATGGCTCCAACCAACAGGACCGCACGGGGTACCGCTTCACCTTGACAGCAATGAAGCGAGCCAGGTGGTCCCGCGTCCGTGCTGCCGTCCGCCTGCACAGGGTTGAACAGACTGAGTCAGCAGGCGGCGCGCTATACGGAGCCACCTGTGCGAAAATACCACAGCGGCAGCACCTGCCTCTGCCCTGCCCCTCCCTTGCGCCGCAACCAGCAGCCAGTGATGCCGGCCACAGCATGCTCACCGCAAGCCGTCAAACATGCCGGCAATCCAGTCGTAGGCGTGTGCTCCCTCCCGCGCCTTGGCGCTGCGCGGCCGCCCGTCGTCCCACCTGAGGGCAGAGCAGTTGGGCGAGTGGGGCATGGTAAGTCACACTTGATGTGAGGGCGCTGAGAAGACGCCGGATGCATCGGAGGGCTCACCCCGCCACCAGGTGGCGGTGCACCCACACACATGGCCACATCCCTCAACCCTTGAGGCACTGCTCCCTGCCTGTCCACCACCATGTGCTGTGCTCACAGGCTGCCACTGATTGTACACCCGTCACAACCACTGCAACACCTCTGCTTTTTGGACTGCCGCACCTGTCCACCACCATGCGCTGCGTTCAGGCTGCCTGTCAAGTAAAACAAACGCTCCGCCTCTAATTTAATACTGCGGCCCACACCCACCTGTCCACCACCATGCGCTCCAGGCCCCCCAGCGAGTCCAGCAGGTGCTGCACCGAGTTGAGGCGCACCACCAGGCCGTCGTAGCTCAGGCCCGCCACCCGCCGCTCCTCCTCTGTACGCAATGACAGGGGAAGGCGAGCGGAATAGGAGCAGCACATCAATGGTGCTGTGGTCACAGGCTGCACAGCATGACCTGCTCTACTGCATGGGCTGCGCACAAGCCTGCAACATGCAGCCTCCCGCACCCCCTCTCTCCCCGCGCCCCCCACCTGTGGCCCCCAGCGGCGGCAGCCAGTTGGTTGTGAACGCGTCAGACATCTTGTTCTTGACCTGCACACGTGAGCCACTGAGGAATTGAGAGAGGGTGCACGACACCATGCCATGCAGCAAAGGGCACACCATTGTCATGCGGCAGAGGGCAGCCAGCCGGGTCCCTCCAGCTTGCGTGGAGGTGAGCACGTGCACAGCCGCCCGCCTGATGTGCAATGCCTGCCTCCCATCGCCAGAATGCACTGAGGACCTGCTCACACACCCCTTGTGCAACCGAATTCCCCCCATCCCACCCACCTTTGACAGCTGGTTAGATGGCACGCCATTGGCCGCAGCAGCAGCAGCCTCCTCTGCTGCCACTGCAAGCTCGCGCTTGTACCGCGTGAGCGGCGGGGGAGGCGGGATGAGGGCGTCTGGGAAGCCCACTTGCGTGCGCACAAAGTCGCAGTACCTATGGGCAGAGGGGGGGAGGGATGAACGAGGGCTGTGTGTCATCGTCAGCAACAATACGCGACCTCCTGATTCATTTGCCTGCATCCCGATTCATTTGCCTGCATCCCGAACTAACACAGGAGCGCACACCAGGAGGCAAGGCCGCAGGAAAGCGATTTGTGATGCACAGGGGACTGGCGCACAGACCATCACGGCAGCTAGGCAGCCCCCGCAGCCAAGCAGCCCCAGCACCGTTGGGCAGCCGCAACAGACATGCACATCCTAAGAAAGGCAGCTCCCTTTTGCAGCGCGTTGTCCACTCCCTCGGTGAGGCAGCCCCAAGCCACTAAACAACCACACTTTTTTTGGTGCAGACACAAAGGCAGCTCAGCTCACTTTTGCAGCGCGTTGTCCACGCCCTCGGTGCGGCAGCCCCAAGCCGCTACAAAGCCCAAGCATTCTCGTGCAGCCACAAGGCAGCTCTCACTTCTGCAGCGCGTTGTCCACGCCCTCGGTCAGGCAGCGCACCACGCCCGCGGGGATGGCCAGACGCATGTCAAACAGCGCCTCCAGCGTCTCTGTGACAATCTTGATGGTCTCCACAACAGACCTGCGTTTGGATAGAAGTGGGAACATAGGTGGCGGAGGGCATGTGGCAGGCGGCATGCCGCGGCAGCAATCCCAGCTGGGTGTGCAGTAGCACTGGAGGGAACAGATGGCAGGCGGCAGGCATGGTCAAACCTCCGGCAAGCTGCAACCGTAATACGCCCTGCCACTGCTCACTCTCACTCACCGCGAGCCGTGGGCGCGCTGCTTGGACACGCGGGTCCAGTCCTCGGACGCCAGGATGCGGTCCATCCACCCGCCCAGCATGGTGATCTGGCCCTGCAGCTCAGCAGCAGGCAGGTGCCGTAAGAAAGCAATGGAATGGCGTCTGGTGCTGAGCCTGTGGGGTCCATCCACCCTCCGAGCATCGTGATCTGGCCCTGCAGGCGGCGGCAGAAGTGAGTGTACGTGCAAATTCATAGCAGGGCAGGGTGATCGAAAGCAAATGGCACTGATCCGCTGCGCAACCACGCTACTGTGGAGCACTGAACAGCCACTGGCCCCTGCCTTCCCTTCGCCCTGCTCCTGCACCTCCCGCTTGCCTGCGCCCAGGTGTACAGCAGAGGGCTGAGGCGCTCCATGGTGCCCCAGGGCGACAGCTGGGCGTCGGGAGACTCGCGGCACTCCTGCAAGCGGCAGGATGCAGGAAATAAGAGCCTCTATCAGAGATCACCGCTCAAACCTCTGCAAAAAAGTGACGCACCAGCACAGGAGCGGCAGTTGGAAAGATCACACCCCAGACCATATATGGGGGCCACAGAGCCGTGCCTGCCGCAATATCCGACCAGGCAGCAGCAAGAACCAGCGCAGGCTGTCAAATCTGGTTGCGTGCAACAGCATACCATCTGCCGCACCAACTGCTCCCAAACCCAGCCTCTCTCCCACGGCCCCCTCACCTCCAGCTGCGGCTGCAACTCCGATAATTTGGCTTTTCCCGCAGCATCAACCAAGCCTCCTGCAACTCAGTTTCTCTTCCCAGCCCAGCCTCCTCACCTCCAGCAGCAGCTCCTCCAGGGCCATGGAAGCGCGGATCGCCTCCAGCGCACTCTTGGTCAGGCCGTTAACTGCAAACATAAATAGCAGACCGTTGTAAAAGTCAGCAACGATAGACCACAGCAGGCCGGGCAGGGTGGCAGCAGCTGTTGTGGCACACCGGAACGTGTCGCACATCCAAGCTGTGATAAGTCCAGCTGGTTATGGGGAGCAAGAACGGCACCACAACCGCCACAGCCGCCCGGCAAGCATGCCAAGCATCCGGAAAAATGCACGCACCCCCGATCAGCCAGGGCAGCATCTTGGCGCCATAGACCTCGTGCAGCGTGCGCGCCGCAATGATGCGTGCCGCGGGTTGTGTCTGCAGGGACGGTTGGGGTTGCAACGGCAGATGGGCAGCATGAAGGTCTGCACCAAAAGTGGCATCCCCCTGCACACGCCATTGACCAACCCCCTCGGCATGCCGCGTCCCCGCAATGTTACGTCACCCTGTCCCACAACTGCACCCAATCGCACCGGTGCCAGCAGGGGCGCATACACGGTTGCCTCCCGCTTGTACAGCTCAGCGCACGAGGCGGCCAGCAGCATGATCAGGTCCTCCTCTGCAAAGGTCGCAGCGCGGCAGGCACATCACAGCATGAACACAGCGGGCGCAGCAGGAGCAGTACCTGGCACCCGGCAACGCAGGCAACAAAACAGCAGGCTGCGGCTGACAGGCGCACAGGCCGCCATCTTACCCCGTAAGAAACTCCTTAACCTGCCTCAACCATACTGGCAAAATACACAGTGCTAGAAAGCAGCCTACCCGCTGACACATTGGCTGACAGCTCGTCCACGCTGGCATCAAACGCCGCCTCCACGGAAGCCGCGATGCAGCCCTCCAGCAGCGCGGGCAGCCCCTCTCGCCGCCCACAGGCCGCCTCTGCGGCGTCCAGCACGCCCACCAGTCCCTGCTCAAGGGTGCGGCGGTGATAGTATGCAGCAGCTCAGCAAACCGGCGCACCAAATCGGCAGTGGGCGAGGGTCGCCCTGAATGTCTCACAACATAGCACAGTAACACCAGCCGCTCAAGCTGACTAACCGCATGCAAATGACACAATTGCACACACATAAAACCTAGCCAACCAGCTCGCCTTCAAAACAGCGAAAACCGCCACTCCACCAGATGCAAGCAAATGGCGCAAAGCACAAGGCAAGGCAGCTCGCCTTCATGACGCGAGGGTCCTCCACGGCAGCGTGGTAGCGCGATAACGTGCCGCACACCGCCTCGCTGACGCAGGCCACCACCTCCGCTGGGAACGCGGCGTCCGCTTGCTCTGCATCAAGGTGGCAAGGACGGGCTGCATTATTGACAGATGGTATGGTAGCAGACGGGCGGTCGTCTGCTGCCGGATATGCCAACACTACACCGAGCTGCGGCACTCAGGTGCATGTGCTGGCACTGTACCTGCCCTCCATTAACGTCCCTGCATATACTGAAGCCACCCGTTGCCTGCAGGTTTTGCTGCTCTTCGCCGACCTCTCACCCTTTGTGACCAGCAGGGGCGAGGAGCCGCCATCTGCAGGTGGCTGCGCCGGCACCGCCTTCACCTGCAGAAAGGAGCGAATCGTCATGGGAGGCATAGAACAGCATGCCTGAGAGCATGCAGCTCGGCGGCGTGTCTGTTGGGCAGCACATCAAATGCCGGGCAGGCAGCCCTGAGAACCCTGTGCGTGCGCTGCTGCTGCCGTCGCTGCGCAGTTGCGGCACTTGGTGGCTACCGCAAGTGCGCACCTGCTGGATGGCTTGCCGCGCCACCTCCAGCAGCAGCAGCTCCTGGCTGACGGCAAACTGCAGCAGACAAGGCAGGGTAATGCTGATGCCGGTGGGGTGTACATAGGCGCATCGGGTGCGGCATGCGTGCCTGCAGCTCCGCCCAAGCAGTGCACCTGCACACACCGCAGCAAGAGAGCCAACCTCAGGCAATCCACAAGCCTCGGCACGCACTCATATGTAGCAAGCTTGCAAGCAGAAGAGCCGCACCTGGCGGTAGTGCACCCAGGCGAACACGGCGTTGTGCACGTCGGGGCAGATGTGCAGCTCCTTCCACACCGAGCCCTGCAGGTTTGAACAGCAATGCACGACTGCTCAGTAAGCAAGTGTTATACAGTGCGTGACAGGCGTGTGTCCTTTCATGCAGCTCCTTCCACACCGAGCCCTGCAGGGTTGAGGCAGAGTTGCGATGTGGTACTGCTTGGTTCACACGCCTGCCCCGCAGGAAAGCAGCTCCCAGCCCGCCTGCAGCAACAATCGCAGCGCCCCGTGCTGCGCCTCACAACCCCTACCCCAACCCACCCCAGCAAGGCCCACCTGCAGGGCAGACAGCAGCTCCTGCCGCTGCTCCGTGTACTGTCCATGGCCACACTTGACACTTGTTGAACCCACTCCAGCTAAACCCCTCCCCGGTTCAGCCCACTAAAGCCTCTCACACCTGCAGGGCAGACAGCAGCTCCTGCCGCTGCTCGGTGTACTGCCCCTCGTCCAGCGTGTCAAACATGCCGCGCAGCAGCAGCTCCGCCAGGCGGGCGCGCAGGCCCCAGGGGAAGGCCCAGCCTGCGGGGCAGGGTTGCAGGGAAGGGCGGGTGGGGTAGAATGGGTTACGAAAGGAGCAAAGGTTGCAGCAGCAAGCAGCAGCAGCAGCAACGGCAGCTGAGGAGGCAACGACGACAGCTATGCCCCCACATGCTGTACCCAGCCCCACTGCACTCTATGAAAATCCAAATCGCCTCCCACCTGTCTGGCAGTGCCGTGCCAGCCGCTCCGCGGATGCAAACACGGCCTCCACTGCCTCGCTGTACTCGGCATCGTCGTACTCGTCGGCTGTCCGCACATCCAGCCGGCGCAGGCCGCCGCGCAGCCTGCAGGCACGTGGGGCCAGCATCTAATATCCATGCCCTGCCACTGGCGCCACCGAGCACGTGAAGCGCACGCATTGCATGCAAGCGGCAGCCAGCCGTGCACAGTAGGTACCCAACCACCTCCCCACCTGGCCAGCAGCGTGCGTGCCGCCGCATCCACGGCTGGCGCCCCCGCCGCTGCCCCGCCTGGAGAGGCCACCCACGACTCGCGCGCCGCCTGACAGCATGGGACGAGGATGACACAGGCGGTGCAGTTTATCGAAGCCGCACCAAAGCAGTGCCAGGGCTGGGCACGGGACGGCTGCCAACATACCACTGAATGCGACGCACTGGAGTAGCAGGCTTGCAGGACCAAGCAAAGCACAGCTGCCCGCTCTCTTGTCCCACTGAACCAGCACATAAGCCTACAGCCGACGGCCTGCCACCCACCTGGCTGAGCACCAGCCACACCACAGAGGTGACCGTGTCCCGCCACTTGACAAAGTTGCGGAATGAGTCAAAGGCGGTGGGCCGCACGGTCTGCGCATGACATGACAGCAGGGGGTACACAGGTGGGAGGAAAAGAGGAAGGGGCTGGTGCAAAACAGGGCACCAGAGCTGCCTGCTCAAGGAGCACCGAACGTGCGAGGTACACACCGCCAGCCTGCCTTGGATCAGCGTGCCGCAGACCGAGTACTGCAGACCGCGGCAGTGCAGTGAGCCACAGGTCCCCAATAGCAGCAGCTTGATATGCTTTGTCCCCAACCAGCAGCAGCTTGATGCAACCCCGCCCCCATCCAGCAGCAGCCTGCGTGCCCCAACCTGCAGACCCCTCGTAGTGCCCCCACCCCACCAGCAGCATAGGTGCACCCACCCACCTGCAGCAGCTTGATGTGTGCATCCAGGCTGGCCAGCGAGGCCACCCCTGCCTTGCCTGCCAGCTCCGTGATGCGAGCCAGCTCGCCCGCCCTAGCTTCAGGCAGCTCTAGCGATGCCCTGCAAAAGTTGGACGATGGGAGGAGGAGTATGGGGCATGGCAGCAGCACCGGCAGCAGTAGAGTGTATTGGCCATTGCACCGCGCCACCAGCAGCAATTACAAGCAAGCATCAGACGACCACAGCGTGCCCAGCACGCACCGCAGCGAGGCGAGCAGGCCGCGCGAGGCGGTCTTGCCGCAGCAGGACAGGAAGACGGCATAAGCAAGCTCCTTCAGCTGGTGCTCCCGCAGGCCTGCAGGCGGGGAAGTGATGGGGCGCAACAGGCTAAGCAGCAGGGTATAATCACCGTCCTAGCAGGGCTGCGGTGCAGCTCGATCGGCATACGTGCTCAAGCAACGCAACTGCATGATGAGGTCGTACACCACCACCACCGCCCCCACGCACCGACTTGCAGCGAGCGCAGGCGCAGCTGCGGCGCGCCCCCCTCGCCGGCATCCTGCGGCCCCGCCGGCGCCGCCGCCTGCTGCGACTCCCCCGCCGTGCCGCTGCTGTCGCCGTGCACCAGGGATCGAATGTCTACGACCGSCACCTCGTCAACCAGGCCCATGGATTCGCGGCCGATGCGCGGCGGCGTCTGCCAGGAGTCGCGGCGGCTGCTGGCCAGCGGGCCGGTGCTGGCGGTGACGCAGGCATTGATGAGGTCGAGCTTGGCGGGCTTGGTGGGCCCCCGCAGCTGCTTGAGCAGCCGCTCCGCCSACAACGCATCCAGCAGCCACTCGTCAAAGTCGGAGCAGCCCACGGGCAGCAGCACCTCCACGCCCCGGGCTTGCAGGTCCTGCGGCAGGCAGGGCACAGTGGCGGCGGGTGTGGCGGCGGCGGTTRAGCGGCGGCGGCGCTGCTCGGCCCGGTGCAGCGTGCTCTAAGCGTTGCTCTGATCAACCCGCACTCCAGCAGCTGCCGCGAGGCGGCTGCAAGTTCCGGCCCGGCGCGTGAACAACCCCGCGGACCTGCAGGATGTACTTCAGCAGCGCCCGCCTCTCCACGGCTACCGGGTGCGTGCTCCCGCTCATCCTGGCCCGGCCGTTGCCTTCACGCGCACATGGGATGGCCTGGGGGCAGTTGCGGGTGCCTTTGCTGCGTTGCTTGGCCTTGAAACCAAACTGCAACGATTGGTATACTGCAGCAAAGTGCGATCGCGAAAGAGGCGGGGATGCTGGCGGCGGCGGCGCAGTCGGTGATGCAGGCACCACCCTGCTGCGTTTGCGCCATGCCACATCCCACATTGGGCCAGTGCACCACACAAATGCAGGTGCACACCACAAGCAGTTGAACAGGCAGCACAATGGCGCGGTGACCGGGGTAAATGGATGGCGCTCTCCCCGCATGACCGCCCTGTTGTGCAACCGCGTCGTGCCTCATTTCCCCTCCATGCTTTCTCCGCCTCACAGCTGGCCAACGAGCATTACATGTGGGCTGGCGTGGGGGGCGCACGCCCGCAGGCAGCACCCATCTACTGGCTGGCGGCGGTGGCCTTGGACTTGCGGATGCCCTTGGACAGAGCAGAGGCGCGGGCCTGGGCGGCGCGCTGCGGGCAAAGAACGAATGGATGGGAGCCGCAGGCAAGCGGGGAGGTATCAGCATGCAGGCGCAGGGGAACAGTTCAGCAGGGTGTGGCAGCAGGCCATGCATACTACTGAATTGGGCAGTGCAGTCTCTGCAAACCCTCCACCTGTCAAGCCCTTTGCCTCACAACGTTCCCCCGTGGCAGGCCGTGCATGCGCGGGCGGCGCCCCCACAGCCAATAAACACCGGCCGTTGCACTTCCCATGCGAACTTTAAAGCTCCAATGCTCCAATGTGTGGAACAAACAGCCAATGAACAAACCACACAAACCGCACCTTCAGGTCGGGGCGGCCCGCAGACTGCGCCTCGGCGGCCGCGGCAAAGTTGGTGCGGCGCGCGTTCTTCTTGCACACGCTGCCGGCCAGCTTGCCCTGCGGAGGCACAGTGGCGCAGATGGGCAAAACTTGGTCAGCAACAGTGGGTGGGCAGCAGGCAGTGAGCAGCAGACTGCCGGTGTGCGGCTGGCCGCAAGCCGCAGGCGGTGAGCAGCAGCAGCTGGCATCTCCTTGTAGTCTGCACCGGCCGCCGCTGCTGCTGAACACCCGGGGGCATGAGCAGCGGAGTGCTTGCACCAGCTGTTCGCATCTGCCTGCCTCAGCGCGCACAGCCCGCAGTATTGCTTCTCTCGCTGCTCACCACCACAACCCTCTCTCAAAAAGGCATCAACCTTCAAATCTGAAAAAAGCGCCCACCTTCTTGCTGCTCTTGCTGATCACCACGGCGCCCTCGGCGGCGGCCACATCCACGGTGGCGCCGCGGTTGGCCAGGCCGCTGTACTTGTAGCTGCACACGTAGGGCAGAGGGGGACGGCACGGCATTAGACTGGTAAGGAGGCAGCAATGCAGGATGTCGAGGAGAGGGGAAGCAGCATTTGAAACAGAGGTGGGCGCATGACGCCGGCTGCGCAAATTTCACCGAGCGACGCTGTGCCGGCGCAGGCACCAGCCTGGCTGCTGCACCGCTAGCTGCCGCTGCTAGCTTCACTGCCCGCCCTTGCCAATCTAAGTCCAGCCATGGCTTGTTCAACAGTCAGCTGGGTTAAGCAGCTGCCACCACTTCTGCAGCATGCTCCCATTGCCTCTGCGGCGCCCATGCTGCTCCTGGCATCCTGCCCTTCTGCCGTCCATGCTGCCAGCCCTAGCCACCGCCACTTCAGCGGCCGAGTTGCACCGCTGTAGGCGCCGTAAGAAGCGCGCACTGCCCGACCTGCTGCTGCCCACGCCTCTGCTGCCTTCCAGTACGCTGCTGGGTAAGCTGCCCCTGGCTGCCAGGCTGAAGCACAGCTGATCGATGCCGGAGACCAAATGCAGCAAGCACATGCGGCAGCCGATGCGGCAACCAAGCAGCAAGACCGAGCACCCTCTCGGCCCAAAAACAGGCTGCACTGCCCGCACCTGTGCTTGTTGGCCACGTTGCCGGGCTCGGCGGAGAACACGGTGTGGTTCACCGACTTGCGGATGAACGCATTGTTCTTCTTCACAAGCTCCCACACCAGCTGAGCAGACATGGCGGCGACCTGCGGGCGGGGCGGGGACCAGCAGAGCGAGCAGCGGCTGGCGTCAGGCCTGCTGCGGTGCTGGCACATGCATCGCCTGTGATGTGTGCAGCCAGTAGCAGCCAGCGAGTGCTGCAGAAGGCAGCCGGCGCGCTTGGAAGCGGCGCTTCGGGCGGCGGCGAGTCGGCGGGCGCGGCCGGCGGTGTGGAGCACGCCCCAGGCCGCGGCTGCACGCTGCTGGCCGCTCCGGAGATGATGCGCTGCACCAATTAGCAGCTGGCAGCGCCGCTGCCTCCTCTGGCCAGCCCCCACGACGCCTGGCAGCGAGTCGGCGGGCGCTGGGGGCCGGCGCTGGGCTGCTACGCATCGTCATCCACTGCTGAGCCCATCCAGGCACCCACTGAGCCCTGCAAGCGCGGGCGGGCTGCGGCCCCCCTNCCCGGCGGCCGCCGCGCACCTTTGCAAGCTTCAAGCAAGCGTAGCGACCAGGAGAGAGGGCGAGCGCCGGCCGCACTCGCGCCTTTCAGCGTGCCATGCCATGCATGTCCTGCCTCCGCATGCACGCCGACCCCGGGCTGCCTTGCCGCCGCCGGCGCCCCGACCAGCAGCGCTTCTGGCAGGCCTCAAAGGATCTCATACACGCTTGCATGCAATGACCATGCATCTCGGGCTGTGAGCAACACGAACAACTGCACAGCATGCCCGCCGCCACAGCCATCCAGCCCCCTCCTGCCTGTGCGCTGCTGAGCGCCGTGCGTTCACAGCTCTAGCGACGGGGAATTTCAAGTTGGGAGTGGATAACTGGTCAGCGGCAAAAACGCAGCACAGAATCATGGGAAAAGCGCAGCGACACGGTGAGCGCACGACGGCGTGTTTTTGTGTGTTTGGCAAACATACTTTTTTCCGCAAGAGTGGGGCGGGGCGGCCGCCGCGGCGGGGACCAATGTGATGCCCAGCCGCCACGGCCGCCCACGCCTCTGGGTGATCCTCTTCATCCTCAGCTGAGCATGCCCGCACAACAAGCACGCCAGCTGCCCGCCACTGCGGGTGTCAAGTCTCCAATTGGCAGCCGGCAGGCGGCAGCACCCGGCATGCGCGCCTGCTGCCGCCGCCCGCCCACTGCTTAGCAGCGCAGGGCAGCTGTGGAAGGGCCGGCGCCATCGCCGCTGCCCTCCTGCCGCTGCGCCGCGCGCTGGCGCACCCCCGCCGCTGCTGGGCTGTCAGCCGTCAGCTGTCAGCC
>JADXDR010000056.1:473080-540866 GCA_025026875.1 Chlorella ohadii | reverse complement strand
CCTGCCAACGAGGCCAAGCTGCGGGGCAAGCTCATCACCAACCTGTCAGATCTGTACAAGGTCTATCGCGACGACTACCGCGGCAATGCTGAAGCGCTCACAACCTTCCTGGTGCGGGCTTCTGCTGGCTGCGCAGCCTTGGCTGTGTGTGCTGCCTGCTGTGTGTCAACCAATCAGCCTGCCAAACCGCTTTCCTGGCAGCCAAAGCTTGCAGTGCAATGGGCAGACTGCAGCGGCGGCAGCCGGCAGCGGCGGGGCGGCCGGGCTTTTCCACACATGCCGTCAGAGCTCCCAAGCCAACCTCCCTGCTGTCTCCCAACCTCCATCAACCCCACCCCTCCCTTCCACCTGCCTTAACTGCCGCAGACGGAGGGTGTGGGCATCAAGAGGCACTTTGCCAGCAGCATTGCCAGTGCGCTGCTGGACCTTGCGGAAGCTCGGTCAGAACTGGCCGGGGAGGATGGCGGCGATGCCAGCAGCGGCGGCGGCGAGGGCGGCAGCCAAGAGCGCATGGTCACGCTAGCAGTGGAGGGCAACATCTCGGCAGGCAAGGCGGGCAGTGTGTGTGGCTGTGGCTGTGGATGGCTGCGCTGCTGGCTGGCTGGTTGCAGGGCAGTGATTCTTGGCCGTGCTGCAGTTGCGTTTTGTGGCGGGTGCGCTGTCCGTAGGAACGTGCTCCTGCCTCCAAGCCAGCCGAAGGTTGTTGCATGCGTTGAGGCGTCGAAACATGCGCTGATCTGCTGCATGCTGCCCTGCCTCACGTGCAGGCAAGTCGACGTTCCTGAATGTGCTGAGCCACGAGGACACGTGCCTGCACGACATTTTGAAGGTGTGCTTCAACCTGCCAGCCAGCCAGCCAAAGCTGCTGTCTTGCACCCAGCCAGCCAGCCAGCCAGCCAGCCCAGCCAGCTGCAGTCGGGCAGCCAGCCAGCTGCTGTCAGTCAGCCAGCCAGCCGGCTGCTGTCAGCCAGCCAGCCGGCTGCTGTCAGCCAGCCAGCCAGCTGCTGTCTTGCTGCGCAACGAGGAGTATTCATAGGCGATGGTTGCCCTGGCTGGTCTGTCTTCTGCCTGCAAACACCCCATGCGGATTTGCCTGGTGCTACGGCCACACACCGATCCAAGGCAACAGCCCACGCCACGCCTGCACCCAACCATGCTCATCTGTCCCTGTTCGCCGCGCCCCGCCCCGCCCTGCCCTGTGAGCAGGTGGTGCAGGAGCCGGTGCAGCAGTGGCAGGAGTACCGCTGCCGAGACATCGAGGGCAACGAAAAGATGGAGAACGTGTTGGAGGTGCGATGGGTGGTGTCAGCTCTGTGGGATGTGGGTACCTAGCACAAAGCTATTCCACCCTGCCTGCGTAGCCACGTCCTCATGCCTCCCACCCGCCCCCACTGCCGCGGCCAGTCCTGGCTCCGAACAGCTGCTGCCAATCCTGCCCTTAAACTGCTGCCTTCCCCTGCCACAGAAGTTTTACTCGGACCCAGACCGCTACGCCTACTCTTTCCAGCATTACGTGCTGCTGAGCCGCGTGCGCGAGGTGGGTGGGCAGTTGCTGCAGCAGCAGGGCAGGGCAGCCAGACCTGGATATCCGGGCATGCCCTTTTCTGCTCTACTTGGCCCTTTTTGCATGCCAGTACAGCTTCCTCTCGCGCAGCATCCCACATGCGTTCCTGTGGTATTACCAGCACATACTCAGCCGCTGCGTGTTGCGGGTTGTTTCTGCCATGTTCGCTTGTTTAATTTCTTCTTTGATGTTCGCTTGCGCAGGACATCAAGTCTCGGGCAAGGGACGGCAAGCAGCTGCGAGTGCTGGAGCGCTCAATCTTCTCAGACCGCCAGGTGGGAGCGCGCTGCTGCTTCGAAACCTTAACAAGGGTGCACCTGCAAGAGCGGCGGCGGACGCTTGCCAGGGGCATGTGTGCAGCAGCCACTTCGAAGCTTCCCCCACTTTCTCTTTCAAAACCTGACGCAAGGCGCATTGCATTGCTTCCCAGCACGTGGCATTGCTTCCCTGCCTGGCCGGCCGCACCTGCCTCAGAACAGCATGCTGTCCCATTTGCACTGCGCAGGTGTTTGTGCGGGCGATGCACAAGGAGGGCAAGATGGCCGACTTTGAGGTGTCGGTGTACAACCAGATGTGAGTGGCAAGCTGCCACAGCCCCAGCAAGCTCGGTTCGCACTTGATGGCCGACTTTGGTGTTCCGGATTTTCGAGTTTGGGTGTTGATGGGGCGTCGATTCGAACTGGGGTGCCGCACGTCCACACTCCAAACCCCCAACAGCTCTCACCGATTCCGCAATCCCTCCCCGCAGCTTTGACGACCACCTGAACAACGACCTGCAGCTGATCCCCGACGGATTTGTGTACCTGCGGGCACGGCCCGACGTGTGCCTGCAGCGCCTGAAGCGGCGGTGAGCGAGCTGCTTGGTTTTGGCTGCCCGAGTTGCATTTGTGCAGCTTTCGCCTGGCCCCGTTTGTCCCATGCCTGCTTCAGGCGCCCGCCCTAGCGGTGCACGTGAGTGCGCCCTGCCTGGCTTCCCTGCAGGTCGCGCAGCGAGGAGTCGGCCATTCCTCTGGACTACCTGCAAAATGCTGCCTGCATGGCGGAACCGCTGCAACAACTCCGTGCCCCCCTGCTTTCCCTGCAGGTCGCGCAGCGAGGAGGCGTCCATTCCTCTGGACTACCTTAGAATGCTGCATGAAAATCATGAGGACTGGCTGCACGAGCAGTCGGTTTCAGCGGAGGCGCTAGTGCAGGATCCACTGGCGCACGCCGAAGGTCAGCTGTGCTGATGACTCGAGTCCTTGGGCCGGGTTACGTGCCTTTCGGTTGCCCGTTGCATCAGCAAGCCTGTCTGGTTGCCACAGCCGGCCTGGGCATGCGGGGCACCCTCAACATGCACCACCCAATTGAAACGGCACCACCCGGACACCTGCAGTGCTGAACTGCGCAGCCGGTGGTTTGGCAGCCGGTGTTTTGTGCTGCAGCCGAGCGCTGAGTGCCCAACCTTGCCCTGCTCACTTGCCATGCTCACTTGCCATGCTCATCTGCAGTCCTGAAGCCCGCCTCAGACGAGTATGTGCGGCATGTGTTGCAGAGCAACCCGGATTTCAAGGTGTGCCTGGTCACTTCCACTGCACCTGTGTGCTTCATCTTGAGCGCGTGGACTGTTGGGAAGCCCATCCTGCCACTGCTGCCACTGCCGCTGTGCAGTCACAGGGGTCTGTGGTGTGCATGCCCCGCAATGCAGTCTGCGCAGCGTGCCTCGCCTTGTGCTGCTGCAATAAGCAGTGGCTGACCCTCCTCTGCCCGGCAGACGGAGGTCCTGCCCAATTCGGAGTGGCGGCTGGCAACCCTGCAACACGTGCCCGAAGAGATTCGGGGCCAGGTGCGCGCTGCCTTGCAGCGTGGCTGCATTTGGGCTCGTGGCGACTGCTGCAGAGCCGCGCTTGCTGCATTACTGCACCATTGTTCTGTGCAGAATGTGCAGCATGTGCAGATTGTGCAGCACACAGGTGAAAAAGCAACTGCCTGCCGGTGTGCGCAGGTGCTACTGCTGTCCGGGGCGCCAGAGCTGCCGCAGCTGAAGAACCGGCTTGCGCTTGTGATGGATCATGATCAAGACGTGGACATCGACAACGATGCAGACGCACGGGCCGAGTACGCCAACAAGGTGCGCTGGGCGGCTGTGTTCCAGCCCGCAACAGACTGCAGCTTTGAACGCCCTCTGACTGGTGGCAGGAACGTTGCGACGCTGGCCTGCTTCGTGCAGCTGGCTGGCTAGTCATCCTGCCTAAGTGTTGGTGTGTTCAGCTCCTCAATGGCATGCTGCCTCACTTGTGTCTGCGCAGATCCGCGCCTTCTACGATTTCGTGCGGCAGTGGAAGCACGAGGAGGAGAGGGAGCAGGAGGAGCAGCAGCAGCTGCAGCAGCTGCTGCAGGCGCTGGGACGGGCCGGCGGCAACGGCGGGCAGCTGGCCAGCCTCTAAGGCAGCCCCCTGCCCAGATGCAGCCTCTTGTGGCGTGCTAGCAAGGCTGCCTGCCTCTGGGCCGGGCCAGCTGCAAGGCGCAGCTGCCTGACGTGTGGTCAGTTGTGTGGCAGCTGCCTGCCGGCGCGCCCGAGCTTGCCTGAGTCGTGCCTTCGTGCCTCCCTCGTCTCAAGCCCTGCTTACCGGTTTTCCCACATGCTGCGCTTGTTTTTCCGGTGGCTGCGGCAGTGCCGAGTAGCACACACCCTGCTCCTGCTGCTGACGCTGCTGACGCTTTCTGTGCCAACCTTATTGGGCCCGGGCCCTGATCGCCGCCCTGGCCTGGACTGTAGACTGCTGACCGCCGATCGCCCTTCTGTACGTTTTCCAATCGCCACCCCACCTCATTGCACCGTTTCGTCACCCCTCTCCAGTCCGACACCCGTTTGCTCTGCGCTGCCCAGGTTGCTGCTCTGCCTGACTTTTTTATTGCGGGAGCTGCATCTGTTGGTTGGACTTCTGGGATCCTTGCAACACTTGAACAGCTGGAATGCAAGGGTAGCAAGTTCCCTGGCAGCACCGCTTCACGGCAGCAGTTTGAAGCCGGGTATAATTTAACGGTGTTCAGACCAGCGACAGCTACGACCAATGCAAATACACTGCTGCCTTCGGTGCAATCCGCCAGCGCCGCTGAGTTGGTGCCGTCCATGCAGCCTGCAGGGCTGCCATCACCCTTCTGGATCACTAGGGAGTTTGGAAGTGGTGGCCAGGGTCTATGCTGCAATGATTAGCGGCTTTGGGCGACTAGTCTTAGGCCGTGGGCAGTGCCTGGCCGTGCTCCTGGCCGGCCTGCTGCTGTGCTGCTGCGCCTTGGACGCTGCTGGATCGTCCACAGGTGTGTCCAACGGCTGGCACATGCTTGCTGCAGGCCGCAGCAGGGGTGCCCGGCCAACTTCTGTCGTGGACTTGTTTCTGCCCGCTGCCACTGCAGATGGCGCTGCCCAGGCACCCGCATCAGAGGTGAGGAGCAGCAGGACGGCCAGAGGCTGTGTGTTGCAAGCGGCGGGACCTGCGTTGGATGCGTGCACCCCTCGGTGGGCTGCTACCTTCCGCCGCAGTTTCCTCCTCCGCTGCTGCACTTCCACTGCACCAGTGCCGTCTGCGCTGCAGGGGGCCTCCACCTATGGATGGGAGGTGATTGATCAGCGTAACGTCTCTGAGTGCCATGCTGCTTCTCCGCTGCAGGTGTTTGGCGTTGCGTTCAGCACCCCGCCAGTGGACTCGCAGGGCAAGACGCACGTGATCGAGCACGGCATTCTGGAGGGCTCCCAGAAGTATCCAGTGAAGGTGCGGGGCTGGCGAGCGTTGCCACCCAAACTGGATGAGGTGGAGGTAGTGACACAACAAGGCGCTCATCTGATCTACAGCTTGCTGCGCATCCGTGTGCCCGGCCGTGCCACAAGCAAAGGTTTTGGGTGGAAGCTGTTTGGCGGAGCCTGCTGCCTGCTCGGCAGAGAGGCGGCGGGCCTACGACCTAAGCCCAGCGCTGCCCATCCTTTCCGTCCGTTGCAGCAACTGCTGGCTGAACTGGTGAAGGGGAGCCTGGCAACCTACATCAATGCCCTGACCTACCCAGACCGCACGGTCTACCCCACAGCTTCAACAAACCTACAGGCAGGCAGTGTTGGGCCTAAGCAGGCAGCTGCGTGCAAACCACGGCTCTCTGTGAAAGGGTGCCACTAGCACTGCACAGCTGGTTGCATGTGTAGCCGCAGCGCTGAGCCAGCACAGCATGGCAGGCCGACAGGTTGCGTTGACAAGCGGCCCTGCTGGGCTGCCACCAGCCGTTAGGCGCGGCTTTCTGATACGGAGAGTCCAATGCTGTCCTGCTCACTTGCTTGCAGGACCTGCGAAACCTGCTGGACGTCTACATGGTGCGCTGCCTGCTTGCCAAACGAGCTTCGAAAGTCGCATGCACCGCAAGCGTGCGTCTGTTGGGCTGCGGGGGCTGCCAGCAAAGCGCTGCCCTGCGGCACAGGCTCCCAACATGCCCGCCAAGCAAGCTTTGACAAACACACTGTGCCTGAACACCCCAGAAGATGTGGTGTTTCACCCGCTCCTGCCCGACGACGAACGCATTTTCCAGCAGGAGGGCTGGCGCTACAGCCTGACGCCTGAGGTGAGTCAGAGGGGCCGCTGCGCTTGCCCGCTTCGCATGCTGCATTTGTCGCTCAGCAGTTACAGAGCAGGGAGGATGGCGCAACAGCCTGGCCCCTGAGGTAAGGCCGCAGTAGCAGCGGTGCAAGGCAATGCCCGACACCTGCAGCCTGAGCGGCGTGTTGCTGTCAACCTGCAGAACCGCTCCTGATGGTAGTCCCATAATCACACTTTGAACACACACACACACACACGTGTGCCTGCAGGGCAACCTGAGCCTGAGCGGCGTGGTGCTTTGAGAGATGAAGGGGGTCTACTCCTCCCCTGACCAGCTCAGCAGAATCCTCATGCAGCAGGTGAGCAGCCAGGAAAACGAGACGCAAACAAGAGGGCAGGTCAGAAGGAGTAGAGCGGGCTACTGTGCATGGCACGCTGCCCCTGCTGCTGCTGCTGCACCAGCAAGCCGCCGCTACAGCAGTGCTGCTCCGCACCTCACTGCCTGCACTGCAGGAGCTGTTCAGGGACAATGCCTACCGCTTCTCCTCTGGTGGTGACCCCCAACACATCCCTGACCTCACTTTCGACGCCCTGCTGGCAAGTGGCACTGCCACGCAGCTGGGGGATGCCCGCTGTGCGTGCTGCGGAGGGGCGCCCAGGTTGCAGCATGCCGTCACGGTGTTGAAAGACAGGCGAACCCAGCGGCCACGCCACAGTGCATGCTATCCTGTGCGCAACCGCACCTGATTGTATGTGCATGCAGGCCTACTACCGCTCCCACTACCAGCCCGCCAACGCCCGCTTCTGGATGTGGCAAGTTTCGGCTGGTGCCTGCAGCATGTCACCGCCACGGCGGCAGCCAGCAGCTGCAGACGGCAGGGAGGGATTGCATGCAGGGAGGACCTACTGCTGTCTTGTGTGCACGCTAGGCCGGGCATGCTGCGCAACTGTAGTGACATGAATGCACCCTTGCAACGCGACCGCTGCTCCCACTTATTATCTGCAGGGGCGAGGCCTTCCGAGGATGAGCGCTTGCAGTTGCTGGGAGGCTACTTGGATGCTGCCCAGCCGCCCGCAGTGGCGGCTTCAAACCGCAACGACGCAGGCCAGCAATGGACTGTCGCACAGCAGCCGCTGTTCAAGGTATGGCTGAGGGCATCGATGCAGGGCAGGGCTGCTGGGGGCGCTGGTGCTGCTGCAGCACCTGTTGTCGGCGACTCAACTGCAACTTACCCCAGAGCTGCTCTGGTTTTACCGCCGCCTAGGCAGCCTGCCCTACAAACAATTCAAGCTTATGCCGTACGGCGCCTGTTGAAGCGGGCTTCGCCTGTAGCAGGAATGCACACACAATGGCAATGCACAGCGGCGCCTCACTCGTTGCATTCGATCACTGCTAACCGATGCGTGTAAGCCTGCCCGTGCTGCAGGCTGGCTTCTTTTTGGACTACATGCTCACCGGCACAACCGCTGCGCCGCTGTAAGGTAACTGGCCCAGTTCATTGGAGGGGTGCCTGGCTGGCTTCCCTTGTGCTGAGACGGCCTGAGAGCTTGCACCCCTGCCCGCTTCTATTGGGAAACAAGGCTTCCGTCGTGGCTGCCGCCATGTGCACCGCGCTCTGTATACATGTGATTCGGTGCCGCCATCTGCTCTACTCAAGCCCCCATCTGCTCCGCCTGGTCTGCACCGCAGGCCCTGATCGACAGCGGGCTGGGCGAGGACGTGATTGGGGGAGGGCTCGACGTTGACCTGCGGCAGCCGTTGTACAGCGTGGGGCTGAAGGTGAGGGAGGGCCTGAAGGGCTGAAAATGGGAGTGCTTGCTGTTTGCACATGGTTAACATGACACTGCATGTCGACCTGCGGCAGCCCGTGTACAGCGTGGGGCTGAAGGTGAGGGAGGGCCTGGAAGGATGCGCTGTTTGGCAGGGCGCACTGCTCACCGGTTTGCTGCCGCCATGAACCGCCATTTGCAGCACCTCAGTGCGTCCCGGCAACCCATTCCGAATGGGCTAAATACGGTGTCGCCTCCCCCTCTTGATGCCCCCCGATCCCTCTCATGCAGGGTGCTGAGCCGCCATTTGCATCAAATCCACGCATCCTGTCTGAACATCGATTCTTCGCCTTCCCCTTGCGCTCGTCCAACCTCTGGCCCAGGGTGTGGAGCCGCCATTTGCAGCAAATCCGCGCATGCTATCTGCGCCCGAAAGTTGGTTGTTTGCCTTCATCCTGCACTACCATAAACTCTGGGTCAGGGTGTTGAGCCTGGGCGGTGCGCCGAAGTGTTCGACCTCATTCTGACTCGCCTGGACGAGCTGCGGTCCAGCGGCTTCAATGCATCGACGGTAGAAGCCGCCACCAACACAATCGAGTTCCAGCTGCGGTGAGGTGCAGGAGTGGACAGAGAGAGCTGGAATGGCTGCGTTCTTCCGTGATTAACTGCAAGGCCTCCTGCTGCACCGGCAGGACAGTGCCATACATCCCTTCTGCGTTTGCATCCCTGCCGCGCCAGTGACAAACTGCCCGCCGCTCCCATCATGCTGTGCTAACAGGGAGAACAACACAGGCGGCTTCCCCTGCAGCCTGAACCAATTCCTGCGGGCGCTGCGGGCCTGGCTGTATGGGCGAGACCCAGTTGAACCCCTGCAGTGGGAGGGTCCGCTGGAGGAGCTGAAGGCCGCGCTGGCGGAAGGGGAGGACATATTCGGTGCGTGCTTGATCTATGGGCGCTGCACGGGGGAGCCAGACGTCGCTGTTGCTCTGCCTGCATGTCAGCAGGGAGGGCACTGGCTGGCAGCTGGCCGGCATTTAGCGCGCCTGTTGTGTAATGACCGCTGGCTGTGCGATGCTCAGCCCCTGCTGCCACCCTGCCCCTACCTGCTGGTGTCGCAGGCCCCCTGATCGCGGAGTGGCTGCTGGACAATAGGCACCGAGTTGCTCTGGAACTGCGTCCAGACAGCGGGCTAGGGGCGGAGCAGGCTGCCGAGGCGGCTGCGCGCCTGCAGGTGCGCTTGGATCCAAGTTTCCCGGATGTCATGTCCCGTGCATTGCAGCCTGCCGCAGCTCCAGCCCCAGGATCATGCAATGAATACGGCAAGGTTGGCTCCCATCATGGCGTCCGCACTGCGCTGCAGGAGGCCGCAGAAGCGATGGGCGAGGCTGGGCTGGCTGACGTGGCGCAGGCGGCGGCAGACCTTCAGGCGTGGCAGGTGGCGCCCAGCAGCCCGGAAGCGCTGGCTACTATCCCCTCTCTGCGGGTGTCAGGTGGGTGCAACGGCAGCACTGAGTCTGCAAGGTGGAGCAGCTACAGGGAGGCTGGGACAGCGCAAGCTTCAAGAGCCAGGGCGATCGCGAGGGCGGAAGCCAAGCAAGCATGCCTGCGACTACCGCACACTGTCTTGCCTTAGCTGTGTTCCCTCTGTTGCCCTGCCAGACCTGGATCGCAACACCATCATCATCCCCACTGCTGCGGCGCCACTGCTGGAGGGCCAGGCCACTCGCCTCGACCACAGTCTGGACACCAACGGTGAGGCTGCTTACTACACTGTAGTGGCAGCACATCGGCATGTAGGATGCCGTGCTTGCATGTTTGCATGCGGCAGGCGACTGCCCTGCACCTTGCACTCCTCAGGCTGCCCTCCCTGTGTGGCCTGTCGTGCCGCAGGCATCATCTACCTGGATCTGGCACTGGACTTTGCGCGCCTCCCTCCCGACCTGCTGCCCCTGGTGCCGCTCTTCTGCACGTGAGGGCTGGTAGTGCTGGTTTAGCTGGAACGGTGGATTGGTACCGGCTGCAGCTTGTCAGGCAGCACAGGGCATTGCTGCACCTGTGGGAGCTAACTCCATGCACTGCATCTGCCGCCACGGCGGCTGCGCCAGTCGTCATGGTCACAGGGCATGCCTGCCGCCCCTCACTTCACATGCACCCTTCCTGCCACTGCCACTACGCAGCTGCCTCACACAAATGGGCACCCAGCGCCGCAGCTTCGTCGACCTAACAGAGTACTTGGATCGCACGACCGGCGGAGTGACCGTCTCCCCACTTGTGTCTGCCCACCAGGGCCTGGAGGGAGATCCTCGTGCCTACATCATGGTGCGGTCATGCTGAAACATGCACGCGCACTGCCGCTGCTGCTGCCGCTACTGCTGCTGCTGCTGCTGCTCTGCAGCCGGGAGCCTGCTGCTACCTGCCCCTGCCCCTCCTGTTTGCGCTGCATTGACACGCATATGTATGCACATGAGTATGCCCTTACCGCAGGTGCGAGGCAAGGCTGTGGGAGCCAGGGCCGAGGACCTTCTGGGGGTGGCATCTGAGCTGCTGCTGGAGCCTCGCCTCAACAATAAGGGCCGCTTCGCTCAGGTGGGACTGGCCGACGCCTGTTGCAACAGCGGCAATTGGCATTGTCACAACGGCATGATACGACATTACGACATGGCTCTGCGGCAGAGCGTGCAGCTTTTCCGTGCATCGGCGTGGTATTGCAGTGCCTCTCGAAATGGCACAGTCTCATAGATTCGATGCTTCACCCTCTCCATCCCCTGCAATCAGCTTGTGCTGCAAGAGAAGGCCGGCCTTGAGCAGAGGCTGGTGGAGAAGGGCAACCAGTTCGCCTCCACACGCCTGGAAGGCCAGTCCACGTAAGGTTGGGACAATTTATTGTGGTTTGCCACNATGTGAGTTGTGACGCAAGCGTGCAGCATGTGTATGATTTAGTCAGCAGGAGCACGCCTCCGCAGCCGCCCGCCCTGCCGCCGTTGTCCAATCGCCCCGCCCTGCACTTCGTGGGCCCGCATGCTCCCATGCAGCGTGGCTGGGTGGGCCAGTGAGATGATGGGCGGCATCTCCTACCTGCAGTACATCCGGGGCCTGGCAGCCGGATTGGCAGATGAATGGCCGCAGGTGGGCGCGGCTTGCCGCCTTGTCCAGGAGGGTGGCTGGTTGCCCCGAGCTGGCCATTGTGGGCGTGCTAGCGGCCAATTGGGCAGCCCACGCATGCATGTTGCTCCAGTGGCAGTGGCGACTGTGCACCGCTTTGGATGTTGATGCACTCTGCATCGCTCCCCTCCTGGCTGCAGGTACTGCAAAAGCTGGAGGCCATCAGGTGGGTGGTGTGCTGCGACTGGTCCTTCTTGTACTGTCCATTTGACATGACAGCGGTCCTTCAGTGCAGATTAAAGCAGGGTGAAGCATGCAGCCCAGCTGCACCTCCCCGCCG
Source organism: Chlorella ohadii (assembly GCA_025026875.1). Taxonomy (NCBI): domain Eukaryota; kingdom Viridiplantae; phylum Chlorophyta; class Trebouxiophyceae; order Chlorellales; family Chlorellaceae; genus Chlorella; species Chlorella ohadii. The sequence goes on along the minus strand of JADXDR010000056.1, from coordinate 529,531 downwards.
CTGCACTTGGTGCCTGATGTTGCATCACCCCAGCTCCTTCACAGGACGTACGCAATCCACCACGCCGGCGCCCTCATCAACTTGACAGGTGCGCACAGGTCTGCACGCAGCCATATGGTGGGTTGCTACCCCTGGCAGCCTGTGGGCTCCAAACGACCCAACCTGCTCCACACTGCTAACTGTCCTACTTGAGGCACTCCGTCGGTCACCATTCCAACAGGCGATGAAACCCTGCTGGCTGACGTGGCACCGTCTGCCGCCCGCTTCATGGCCAGCCTGCCCAGCGGGCCTCGAACCGCCGAGCCTTGGGACAAGCTGCTGCCGCCGGCCAGCGAAGCATTCCTCATCCCCACACAGTTGTGCACACATGGCAGCGGTGCTGGCATCCAGGCAGATGCTTTTGCTGGAGGGCATCAGACACACCTGCACGCTTGCACTGCGCTGTGTGGCCAGCTGCGGTACCGCCAGTGCACCGCTGTTGCCTGAAGGTGCGCACTGTCATGTGCCAAGCGATCCCCCACCACTGCACACCTGCAGGTTTCGTACACCTGCAAGGCGGCCGACCTGTACCAAGCAGCCGGCCTGCCCTACAACTTCAATGGAACTGGAGTGTGGCTGGTTGCAACGCATTACCTGGCCACAACCTGGCTGTGGGACAGGTGAATGAGATTCTGCAGACGTGGGCGGGTGGGACAGCAGCTCCCTCGGCCCTGATGGATCTGCCGCCTGCACACCCAGCATGCGCCGGCGGCAACACGTTACGCCCTTGGGACATGCACCGTTCCTGCCCGGCTGTCACAGCTACCCTACAGTTGGTGACACTTTGGCTCCCCGATGCACCGCACCCACCACCCGCAGCATCCGCGTGCAGGGCGGCGCGTATGGCGCCTTCATTACTTTCGACCTGACCAGCGGCCAGCTGGCCTACTGCTCCTAACGCGACCCGGGCCTGCTCTCCACTCTGGCCGGCTTTGACAGTGAGCACGGCACTGGAATCACACAGGTTGTAGTGGGCATGCTCTGAATCTGCCAGTGCGGAAGGACGGGCAGGCATTGGACGGCTTCCAAGAGCCTGGTGAGCCTCTGTGCTGTGCACAGCCCAGCTTGGGGCAGCTCTGCCCTTGAAGCCGCTTCAATCGCCGCTTCAATCGGCGATCCAGCGGCTGTCCAGAGGGATGCTCACATACCACCGCATCCGCCCCTCATACTACGCAGAGTCGGCGCAGTTCTTGGCTGAGCAGCAGCACTCGCAGGACGCCATTACCAAGAGGTGGGCGCTGCTCGGTGCTGCCTGGCGCTGCCTGCACTGCCTGGTGCTGCAGCATAGGCAGCTGCCTATGTGTGTGTGTTGCTCAGCCGTCGTTGGATGGCCAGTACATGCTCGTCAGGCCAGCAGTGCGGCCACTTGCGGGGGAGGAGCAGGCAGCGCTGACTGAGCTAGCTCGCCGCCGTTCGTGCAGGCAGCCCACCCTCCTGCCATATAGCTACAGCGCATCGCATTGGTAGAATGCCTGCCGCCCGCCGTGAAGTTGCATTTGTCCACACAATGCGGTGATGCACTGCCTCATGCAGCATTGTGGGCACCATTGGCGAGATCGATGCCTACATGCTGCCGGATGCCAAGGGGTACACCGCCGCCTACTGCTACCTGCTGGGGATCAGCGATGAGGAGCGGCAGGCGCGCAGGTGCGCTTCAACGGCATGCTTGCGGGCGCGACTGTGAGCAGAATCAGGGTGAACCGCCGCCTTCCACAACCTGCTTGGCATTAGTGCTAAGAGGCGTCAGGCACTGGGGTGGGCCTCGTCGGCATGGTATGCCGGGGTGCTACAAGTGGTGAACCCTCCCTCGCTAACGGCGTGGTCTTCCTTCTTTGCTCTGCTCTGCCTCTGCAGAGACCATGTGCTGGGCACCACTGCTGACGACCTGCGACAGCTGGCAGACCTGCTGGAGGTAATTGAAAGCAGCAGCAATGCACCAACCCAGCCGATGCACATGCCAGGCGATATACGCAGCGACAATGGTGGCAGCACTGCTGACAGCCCTGCCAAGTGTTCTCGGCCCCGCTGATCCAGCCGCTCAGTGGGCCACATGGCGCGGCATCAACGGCTTAATTCGATCCTTATGAACAGGTGGCGGCGGAGGAGGGGCGCGTTGCTTTGGTCACCTCCAAGGCTGCTGCGGCGGCAGCGCAGGCGCAGCGGCCCGGCCTGTTTGACAAGATGGAGACGGTGATGTGAGCTTGTAATGCATGCATGCTCATATGCCGCGTATATAGCTGTAGCTGCGGATAGCGGCATGCTTGCACCTGCCGAGCAGCAAAGCACGGTCACTTGGCGACTGTGGCAGGAGGCCTGCTGTGCTCATGATTGCTTGCCTGGGCAGCTCTGATGACAGTGACTGAATTTCAAAGAGGAACAGGCACCCACTACAGCTTCACTGAGCAGGCAGACGTTACATTAGGTGATAATGGCACACTAAAAAACAAGCAACAAACAGCATTAATTGGGTGGGCAAAATGAGTTGGTCTAAGTCCGAAAATTGACCCATTCATCAACCGCAGCGCCGCCGCAATGCCATCGCAATAATGGCAGCTTACAGCCGCAGCTTCGTGCGTGAGCTCACGAGATTAAGTGCTGTGCTGGAGGACAGCGTCGGCTCCTGATGATTGAAGCGGCTCTGCTGCAACTCGTCGTACATTGCCTGCAGCAGCTCCGCATATAAAATTTCAAATCCCCACACGCCTCTGTGCCGCTGGATGGCCTGAACGAAGGCGTAGGTGGCCGCGCCATTCCTGGCGGTCTTGCCGTTCTCTGAATAGCATGAGACAAGCACAACGTCTTTTTAAGCTGCATCGGCACAAAAACATCATTTGAGCAGCAACCATGCCGCTTACTTTGGTGGTCCATCTCTTTCGCAAATTGGTCATGCCGTGCCGCGCTGAACTGCACCGCCAGGCCGCCAGCTGTAGCCTGCAAGGGTGTGGGGAGCACGCAGCAGTTTGAGCACCCGAGCATGTCCATTTCCCTTCCTACTTCTCGTTGCGCCCCTCAGCATACCTGCGCTACTTGCAGATAATGCATTGCAACACACAATAATACTCCCTGACCCACCCTGCGCTGCGGACTGTTCCACGCTTCCCACGTGTACAACAGCGGCAGCGGCAGCCGTGACAGCTCTGTACTTGCAAGCAAAGTAAACACCCGCCCACCCACCTGCTTCCAGGACTGCCCCTTGTACTCCTCCTCCCAACCCGAAAAGTAGCCTTTCTTCAGCAGGGCATTGTAGGGCAGGTTCATCACTGTGCCACTGTAGCAGGCATCGATGAGGGCGTGGAGCGTGACTCCCTGTAGGTGGGGCCGCGCGGGTACACAGCAGCATGAGAGTCAGGCGTGTTGCACTGCGAGGGCCAAACAGAGGCAGGCCAGGGCAGTTGCTGCTAAGCTCCGCAACGCACATGGCTGCAAACCCGCCCGCCCACTCTCGGCCGCACCATGGGCAGCGGGTGCACCAGCATTTGGTGGATCCGGCTGTCCTTTATCTGGCCTTGCAGCTTGTAGTCAATGGGGCAAATGGTCTGGTTGTACCCACGTGGCTCCTCGCCAGTTTTTTCCCGCTCCTGCCCACCGTGCCCTGACGGTGGAGGGCGAGTCGAACGCAGGAAAGGAGTGAGCGGGTGCGTCCAGACATAGGCCGCTCATGCCCGCTGTCTGTGCAGCAGCGCTGTAAAGGCACGGTGCTGTTCTTTCCACCCGGCCAGCACCCAAGCGCCCCTTCAGCACTGCTGGAAGCCCTCACCGGAGAAATAGAAGAACAGGCTGTCTCCGGGCTGCAGGTCCTGCATTAACCACTCAACCCCTTGAGGATGTTGCGCTGAGTAGGCAGGCGGAAGCGGTCTGTCTGGCCGTCTGTCAGCTCCATGATGCCATCTGCGTGCAGGCAGCCAGGAGGGCAACAGTGAAATGAGTGCACCAGACAACTAACGCAGGCACGTTCGCTGTGCAACACAGTGTTGAGCAACAGTTTGTTGTGCAGCGATCGCTGTGCAGTCAGTACCTTTCGGATATCGAAACTGGTGCACTAGTAGGTGTTGGACGTCGGCTGCGTCTGCCAGTGTGCCATGCAACTCGCCACTCGTGCCCCTGCACATCCAATCCAAACGCAACAAGGAGGCGGTATCGTGGTGAACGCAGGCTCCAACAGCATGCGGACCAGGTCTCAAAGGCATCAACCCATTGCATTTGCTTGCCACCGCACTTGTAGCTGCAGCCGATGATCAGGGCGCGTTTCCTGGGGCCGCCCGCGCGCGGCATGCTGTACGCCGGCTGGCCGCCAGCTATGCGCAGATGCTGCCCGCCAGTGGTGATGCCATGCGCCCTGCCGTTCTCGTCCAGCGCCTCCCCACCTGCTGCGTGCGCCTGGAAAAGGCAGGGCAGGCTTCGTTTAGTGTGGCTTGTTGTTGCCGTGCAAGAAGAACGTATCCCCGGTCAGCACAAGGTCAGCACACCTGTTCTTGAGCATGATCGAGCATGTAATCAGTTACTCGGTGGAACAGCTCATACTTGTTGCCAGCCAGCTGCAGCCCGTGCTCCTTGCAGTAGTCCTGCACCCGACATGGTCCCAGCAGTAGACGTCATATCCCAACAGCTAAGTTTGGGCTCAAGCACGCTCGAGTGGAGAAACACAGTTCAGGCATAGCAAAAAGGCTGTGAACCTGCAGCTCCTTCTTGGTCCAGTCGCCGACTTGCGCGACCACCATCTCAATCTCCTCCAGGCCAAAGCCCGGGGGCAGCTCGTACTCGTCGTCCGTCCCTGTAGCACGCGATGCAAAGGCTGGTCAGATTTAGCCGGGAGTGATTTAAATGCACAGGAGCTATACCGCCCCGACTGCAGTTATCCTGACTTGGGGTCTGCAAGTGCACGCCACTGGCACACACACGGCAGTGCACGCAAGGAACGCTTGCCGACTCGGAGCACACCAGCTTGTACAACCCGCCATGCCATCAGAACCCCCTCTCGCCTGCATCCTGCTGGATGCACACAGCTGTTTCTGACAGGCTGTGCACCGCATCCTTGCTGTTGTCATCATACAGCACCCGGAATTTGCTGGCGGTGGTGGGTGTGGAAGGGGGTGCATCAAGCAAGCACCGCAGCTTCGCCGGATGCATCCAAGCAACATGGGACAGCCAGGCGACGCCCCACCCATCATGGCACAAAATGCAGGCGGAATCACTCACTCCTGCCTCAAGATGTTGATCACTGTGCCGTCGCGCCAGCAGTCGCGGGCCGGGAAAAACACATAGAGCTTAGCGCCAACGGCCAAGGCGCCGCTGATCCGCCCCTCCACCTCCTCGCGGCTGCCGCCAGCGTACAGAGACTGGTCACGACACCACTGCCTGAGCTTGTTCAGGCTCCAGGCTGACAAGTCCTGCGGACCGCATGGCAGGGGGCAAGCGGACCGCATGGCAGGAGGCAGGCGGCGGCGCAAGGCGGCGTGGCGCCGGGGCGCGGTGGTGACCCTAGCGCCGCGCCGTGGGGCCACCACTCGCCCTCCGTCTCACCATTTCTGCCCCGAAACTGTCCCACGCGCCCACAGCCCTGGCGGCGCCCGTGCCGATGAGTTCAGGCGTGGCTTGCCCTCAAAGGAGCGCGAACACTGGTCGAAGCAAGAGATCAAGCGTGTGGCGTGTCCCTTCTAAGACCAATAGAAGTGATAACATGAAGTCCCGCTACGCTGGCGCCCCGTGGCGCCCGCTGCAAGCACCCGCTGCAATGCAGTGGCCGTGGGTCTATCGCCGAACATCCCGTTCTGAACAAGGGCCTGGCCTCTCCGCACAGAATCAGACAGCAAGTTGAGTGCCCTGGCCAGCGCAGGTCTACCGCCTTGGTGAGGCAGCGTAGGGACTATGCGCTGATCCCGAGCTGGTCGCGAGCTCCCTAAACGCTCAGTGCCACCAGTGGTGTACTGCTTTCACCTCGCTCCGTGTGGGCGGTGGTCGCGAACAGCGAACATGCAAAACGCGCACCTGCACGCTCACTCTTCAATCCAGGCCGCAACAATGGGATCCTTCGTGAGCTCACTGGCTGGACGCGAGCCGCAGCTGGACCAGGAGGCGCAAGAGCGGCAGCGGCAGAGGCAGCGGCGGGAGGCAGAGCGCGCTGCCGAGCGTCATGCGCAGGTGGAGCGGCAGCGTCGCGAGGATGCTCGTGCAGTAGAGCGTCAGGCGCAGCTGGAGCGGCAGCGGCAAAAGGCAGAAGGCGCTGCTGAGCGTCAGGAAATCCAGGCGCGACAGCGGCGTGAGGAAGAGCGCCAGGAAATTCTGGCGCGGCGGCGGCGCGAAGCGGAGCGTCAGGCGCGGCTGCAGCAGGAGCGGCGGCAGGAGCAGGAGCGCAGAGCCCAGCGCGATTTGAAGCGTCAGCTGGAAAGTTACAAGGCAGATCAGAAGCAGAAGAAGAAGCTGAAGACAGGCGGGGCAGCTGGTCAGGCGCAGCCACCGCAGGGGCCTGCGCTGCCGTGGGGCCAGCCAGGGAATGCAGCACCGCAGCAGCCCAGGCAGCCAGCACCTGCTGCAGCAGGGGGCCCTCGGGTCCACACCTTGCACGACCTGCCACCGGCGCAGCCGCAGGAGCCCAGGCAGCCGGCTCCCGCAGCAGGAGGGGCCCCCAGGATTCACACTCTCGGCGGCCTACGGGGTGACTGCTGCGCTCGGTGCCACCAGTCCAGCGGCCGGTTAGTTGCGGCACTGGGCAAGATGTGGCATCCGGCATGCCTCACGTGCGGCGCTTGCCAGCAGCCAGTGGGAGACAAGTTTTGGCAGCTGCCTGGCTGGCCGGAGCCTGACCAGGTGTTCTGCAGCTCCCACCCAAATGATGGCGTGCCGCGCTGCGTGGCTTGCAGCCGCCCTGCCTTCCGCGGGTTGCGGCTGGAGTCTGGGCGGTACGCCTGCCGTGACTGCGCAGCCACTGCTGTGCTCGACACGGAGGCGGCCCAGCCGGTATACACAAATGTAGTGCGGTGAGTGGCTGCAATAGCGTATTGTTTCACATGCACTGCAAATTTGACACTTTGGCACTTTAAAGTGTGCATGCATGTCCTTTCCCGGGAGGAGGCAGATTGAAAAGGGCGGCAAAGTGGCTGCCCACCGCCAACTCTTTTGTATCACCGCATGTAAACTTTCAACCATCTGACGCTTCTTTTATAACAAATTTATGCAGGTTCTTCAAGCAGATGCGCGTGGCGCTGCCCAAGCAGCCGCCGCTCTATGCGGTTTCTGCTGGCACCATGCGGCATGAGGCGGCAAAGGAGGACAGCGGCGGGCGGTTGAGCGGTCCGGTGTCGCACGTCAACGGTGAGAGAGCAGGCACTACTAAGCAAGCTGCCTCAGCACTACAGAAGTCTGCGAAATGGACGCACATGCTTGCCACATCAATCAACAGCAGGCTGCGTGCGCATCACAGTGTTGCTGGGACAACTGCTGGGTATTTTTTTTCCTTCCACCTTTGCCGCCAATGCAGGCCTCTGCCTGAGCACCGAGACTCACACCGTGCAAATCATAACCAGGCGGGCATGCTGCTGCTTCTTGTGCTTTGCAAGTATACATTGCCAGAATTCCATAGGCGCATGTCCCTGTTGCCAGCCTGGGAATGGCAACATTGATAATATCGTGGGCATGTGACAGGCAGTTTGCATGCATTTCAGGCCAGCAGGGGGTGCACTTTCGGTTGGGGCCCACACCAAATGCTGCCAAACTTTATCACTTGCGCAGGCAGGAGCGCACACGCAGCGGCAGCTCGTTTGTTACTGTGCGTCGTGAGCGGGCGGGCCCTGTGCACTGCAGTGTGACTGGAATGCTGGTGATGGCTGGTATGCCAGCACTGCTGGCCGGCGCCATCATTGCGCATGAGTGCATGCATGCGTATCTGCGGCTGACTGGCGTACGCAGCAGGCAGCTGACCATGCATGATGAGGAGGGGCTGTGCGAGCTGATGGCAGTGCTCTATCTGAAGCACGAGCAAAGCAAGGTAGGGAGGCAGCCATATGCTTTGCAAGTGCCACCTTGGGGCCCCCAGCTGGCAACTGGAGGGGCAGCGCGCGGGCAGCACTATGGCCATCCTGAGGCCACCCTGAGGGCTCAGCTTGTGCAAGCTACCAGATACCCGTCTGCCGCTATGCATGCAGGGATTCATCAGCAGCCATGAGGGGCGGCTGTGCACCTACCTGCTGCACAGCATCAAGAACAACCCAGACCCGGTTTACGGCAGTGGCTACAGGTGCGGCCGATTGCAGGACCAGGAAGGCTCCCTGCTTCGTGCAGCAGTGACCCTTCGCTCAGCGCATGCATTTTGAATCAGCAGGAATTGCACTGGCTAATCAACACTGCTGAGCAATTGCAAGTGGCGGTTGGGCCGCGCTGTGTGCAGGGAGGCAGCGCGCTCGTACCAGTCGTATCGCAGGCTGGACACTCTGGTGAACTTTGTGAGGAGCAAAAGAAGGCTCCCTTGAGCACCTGTGGCTGATTTGCTTTGTCAGGTGAGGAGATTGCTTCAAGCTAGTCTTGCCGATTTTAGTGTTGCTTAACACCGGGCCGCAGCCACACTGAATGGTGCCTTTGCGTCAGGCTGCACCGTTGCTCACCTGTTAATGCTGGACAGGCCCCAAATAACTCAATCTGCCACCCGGCTTGCTTTGCAGAGCGCAACTGGTCTGATGGCGAAGCAGCCGCACCGTCAGCCTACTACAACGGATGACCACCCGGCTGCCCAATGCGCACGGTGACCCGCACGGCACCTGTCGACTTGCGATTGGTAGCTGCTTCATCATGCACACATCCAAACGGTCTCATCCAGCATTCTTCGTGTTCCATTCAGTGTTGGCAGCCGCTGCCTTTAAATCAAATGTTGCTGCTGCCTTCCCTGCCGATACCATCGCATGTCTTCATTAGAACCCTGCTGCACAGCACATTGAGCATATGCCTTGCGGCTGCCCATCCACTCTTCAATTGAAGGCAGTTGAAGCCGTGCCGACCTCTTATCCATACCCATGCTGTACATGCAGCCATTTGTGTGACTTTTTTCACCATCATTCGAAAATAGTGTGAGCGGCTTTGGGCCAGCAGCACTTGGGGCGAACGCGTATGGTCAACACCCTTGTGGCGGCTAGGCTAAGGACAGACCTGGGCTGCTCTTGATAGCCGTGTCATTCAGCGTTCTGCTGTGCACATTGCTCCTGTTTCAACTGCATCTGTGTTGCCAGGCCTCCTCTGTTATGCACTGCATGCAGCATGCAGGCAAATGACTGCCGGCTCCAGCGCATCATATGCATGCGCATGGCGGGCTGGAGGAACTGGGTGCACCACGTGGCGGGCTGCCGGCAGCTGAATGCGGCTCTTTCAGCTGCTTGCTGTGGTCTGACGCTTCGTCAAATGCTCCCAGGAGGCCTCAAGGTTCATTTAGACGGTGAAACCGTTGCAAAAACGGTGAATAGAGCGGGCCCTGAGCTGGGGGGAAGAGCGGCACGCCGGGTGGCAGCAGCCACTGAGAGCAGCCGCCGGTGCGCAGATGGCACACCGCCCTGCGTGTGGCCGTGAAAATATATTCATTCAATTGAAATATATTATCATGTGGGCGTGCAGGCTGAGACGGCGGCCAGCTGGTAAGATATAGGGCGCTATGGATGTATGACTGCACGTGCGTCAGAAGCCTCTTCGGCGCGGAGGCGCGGACCACCCGCTGACTAGGAGGGAGGCCATCATATGAACCTGCGCAGCCCGCCCGTCCCTGCTCAATTTGCTGTTACCTTCTTCCACCACCCATCCCAGCAGCCAGCCGGCATTTCACCGGCTGGGACCACACATCCCGCGGGCGCCGCCGGCGGCGTCCTCCAACAGGCAAGCCCCGCGCGGTGTGCGCGCGCTGCGCCTGCAGCCAGGAGCAACAATTGCTCCCATTAGCGCGCCGCCAGCCGAGGTGATGCGGCACTTGCCGCCATCCCATCGCCGCCGGCTCCCTCACCGCTGCTCGCCCCCTGGCACTTCCCGTTCCCGTTCAGGAGCATCATGGCTCGCACAATTGCGGCGGCGGCGGCGCTTCTGGCGCTGGTGGCATCTGCGGCCGCCGCAGGTGAAGGCTGGTACCACGTCGCTGCCGCCCCAGCAGAGCTGCCTGGCCTGCTAGCCTTTGCGGCAGCTACCAGTGTGTGGGAGGCTGCCAGCCGCCCCCTGCACGCGTACACCGACCCTGCCGACACCAGCCTGCAGCCCGCAGCGGGCGCCACAGCGGCCGCCGCTGTACAGGCACATGTCTACCCTGCATGCATGGTGTGACCCATGCACCCCCTCCCTGCGCTCCAATATTGAACTGTGTTGCAGGGTGCGTGTTCGAGAACCCCCGGCCCGAGTACAACAAGGAGGACCTCTCCTCTGAGACCTGGTGAGAGATTTTGGCCACCATATGTGGCACTTCACGCACGCCTTATCGCCATCGCCCGCCCCGTGCCACGGCAGCATAGCTGAAACTCATGACCCGCTCGCCCTGCACCCTGGCCCCTCTCCCTCCCAGGTGCACACCCCGCGAGGACCTGCAGGGCAACCGCCCCCCCGGCCTGATCTACGTCAACCGCCCCATGCTCGCGCTGGGCGTGTCCGGCATCCCCACCCTGCTCAACGCCCCCCTGGCACTCACCGCCGACGACCTGAAGGCGGCCGGCGTGGAGGTGGCGCTCATGGGCGTCCCCGCTGACGTGTCGTACGCCCGGTGCGTGCCCTCCTTCGCCCGCCATCCTTATCCCCTGGCACCTTGCCGCCTTCTCCACCTCCTCCCTCCCCCTTCCCTGGCTTGCTGCCCGCTGGGAGAAGCGCGCACAGGAAACCGCTCCAGCCCGCCGCCTGCTGCCTCTGCCCGCCCGCAAGTCCTGCTGGCTGCTCACCCCCNTTCTCTCGCCTGCCCTGCATGCAGGCGCGGCTCCTCCTGGGGCCCCCGTGCCATCCGCAACTCTGGAGACTGGTACCCCGCAGGTGATGCATATGTACATTTAGCATGCACTGTAAATCATTTGGCATGTACTGCAAATGGTTTAGCATGCACGCCTGGGTAACACTTAGGATGCCTGGCTCAACCTATCATTAATGCTGCAAGAAGTGGCATGGCGGCCTTTTCTGGACTTGGGTCACCAGCGTACCACCGCTGCACACCCCTCCTGCAGGCTTCACCATGCCTGACCAGTACTCCCGCGTGGATGCCAACGGCTGGAACCTTGGACAGGTGGGCAGCGGGGCGGGGACTGCCCAGTGAGCATGCACAGGCTGGCGTCAAACATCAGTGCTGGTCCCTGCACTGTTTGCATGCGCCGGCGCGATGCCCTGAGTGCTCGCTTGGCCCGGCATTGAACAAGAGCCCACTTCCTTCCCTGCCACCATCTCCCGCCGCAACAGGGCCTGGTGATTGCTGACTACGGAGATGCCCCCGTGAACCCCACCTCCTGGTAAGCCGCTGTGGGGGCTGCCTCGGGGAGCTGGTCGCTGCTGCGAGGGTCGCGGCTGTCGCTGGGGCCCTGCAATGCGCTGCACACAGCTGCGCTTGCGTAGGCGCCGCCCTGTCCTCAACCTCCACACCGCAATATTGCTTCAACCCTTCAATGCCGCAATGCTTCAATGCTGCATTGTCTCACTGTTCCCATCCCCGCAGGTACCGCTCCGTGGGCTCCATCCGCGCGTTCGTGCGCGAGGTGGTGGAGACGGGCGCCATCCCTCTCATCGTGGGCGGCGACCACGCCATCATGTACCGTGAGTGGCACGAGTGGTGGGCTTGATATGAATGCCAGGCCTGGTGTAGTATGTAGCGTTGCTACTTTTTGCCGGATCGAAGGGCCCCACTGAGGCGGTCAGCTTGCACCTGCCCAACCCTCGCTGCCCCCCTCTCCTTGCCTGCAGCCGACGTGGCCGCTGTCGTGGACGTGTATGGGAAGGGCAACGTGTCCCTGGTGCTGTTTGACGCGCACTACGACGCCACCAAGGTCAGTCACTGCACCCTAATTGCTGCCTGCCTGCCCGCCACCGCCATCTGCCAAAGGTTGCTGGATCCCTGCACAGACGCAAACCACTGCGCGCTTGGCGGCAGACACACAGCCTTGCTGCGGTGGGAGTCATCTCTGGATTGCAAAAAGCTGCTGGGCCAGGCAAGAGTGACACCCTGCACACCCTAACACCATCAAGGTTTGCACCCCGCGCCCCACACGCTGACACACAGGTCACTTTCGGCGGCGAGTACACCCAGGCCAACTCCATCATGAACCTGGTGAAGGAGGGCCTGGTGGACGGCTCCAACATCATCATCGTGAGTTTTGCAGATTGTTCAACCAATTCGAAGAGTGTGAAAACCCAAACGTTGCAGCTGGTGGGCGCACGGCCAGCCTGCGAAGCAAGAGCCCAGCACGATCAGCAGGCCGGTCGGCTTCGTAGGCCGGTCGGCTTGCAAGCAGCATGCACCACAAGGGCACTTGGATGCACTCACTTGCAAGCGCCCACCACCCTCCACCCTCTCTCCCCCCGGCCCTTTGCAGGTGGGCACCCGCAGCTGGGCCCCCGCCGACTCTGACCTGGAGTGGATCCGCGGCCAGGGCATCAAGTTTTACAACATGCCAACCATTGATGCGTACGGCTGGGAGCAGGTGCGGCCCGGTGGCTGGGCAGGCCACATCACTCCCANGTTGCAGCTGGCTGGCCCACGGGTGATGATCAGCTGCACCTGTGCCCCCCGGTTGGCTGCCCCGCTGGCCTCCCTTGGCCTGCACTGCCAGCGCCGTGCTGCCGGTGCCAGCACCGACTCCTTCTTCATGCCCCTCTGCCCTGCCTCCCCCATTTCAGGTGTCCAACTGGATCATCAAGGACCTGCAGCAATAGAGCGCCGAAACGACCATCTGCCACGCTGTGCACTGACTGAGCACTTCTGCACCCTGCCTCCCTTTCCCATTTCAGGTGTCCAACTGGATCATCAAGGACCTTCAGGAGTCGAGCGCCGAAAACGTGTACGTGACCATCGATCTGGACGTTTTCGAGCACATCTACGCCCCCGCCACCGGCACGCCCGAGCCCAACGGCCTGACGCCCAAGCAGATGCTCAACATGGTGCGGCGCCTTGCGGCGGAGACCAACATGGTGGGCGCTGAGGTGGCGGAGATCAACCCCCTGCTGGAGCCGGCCTCCAGCGTGGCGGGCTCCCCCACCACCCAGCTGGTCAACTACCTGCTGCGCCAGATGGCCACCGGCATCAAGATGCGCAAGGACGGCCTGACCGAGCCCTGGTACATCAACTCCACCGCCATCGACGGCGGCCAGGGCCAGATCCCGAAAGACACGAAGCGGCAGTTTGACTTCAGCACGTAAATCAGTGCCGAGCGCAGCGCGCTGCCCAAACAAGCAGCTGCTGCTGCACAGCAGGTCCAGCGTAGAGCCTTTTGCGGCCCCACACCTGGTGTCCCCTGCTCTCCTGCCTGCTGACACCGCTCTTACTGCCTGGGGCTCAGCGCGTTTGCTGGCCCCTCTATCAAACCATCCACAGCATGTCTCTCAGCTTCCTCTCTTTCTATGTTGCTGACGCATTGTGCACGCTCGACCCCGCACCACCAACACCGCCTTGCACCTCTACCTCAAGACACATGGCTGCCATTGCACACCAACCGTCCCAGTTGCACCTCCCACTTGACATTTGATGGCTCCACGCAGCCCCTAACCTCATGTCTGCTATGCATCGCCGCAGCCCAGACTGGCTGTGACCCTGCCCCTTTTATGCCGCCACCCTCAAGTCTCAGCCGACCACCCCCTTAAATGCTAGTGTTACCACCGCCCCACCGCCCACAATGCATCGTCCACCACACCCCAATTTGAAAATCAGTCTCAGTCTGCGTTTCCTGGATTTCTTTCTCTTTGTAAATGGCCTTGCCCTGCTGACTGGGCGGCGGGGAGACAGCAAGCGCATGCGCAGCGGCAGCGGCTGCATGCAGGTGTGCGGTCAGTTTACAAGCGGCGTCGGGCAAAAAGGTGAGGGTGATGGGCGAATGCAATGTACAGCCATGTACAGGTGAGGCATGAATCAGGGCAGTCAATCAAGTCAGAATGCAAGCAAACGAAACGAACTGCTGCTCAATGTGCGGATCCAGCAGCAGGGCGCTGCACGGGCTGCTGGGTGCTGCCGCCACTGGCTTGCTGTGCAGGCGCCGGGCAGCAGAACGAGTTGCGAACTGCCGCACTGCTCAGCTGCCCAGCTAGTCGCAGCAGGGGTCGTGCATGATTGGAGGTGTTGCTAGGTCCCAGGCATCAACCTGCAGCGGGCACCAGTCAGCAGGCAAAGGTGATCAGTCGTGGCTTGGCTGCGCATGTGAGGCAGTCGATGCGCAGCAGGGGAGGCTGCAAGCTTCAATGGCACACACGGCAGCCTCATTTGGGCAACGCAGCGGCAGATGTACAGCAGCGCCACAACAGATTAGCGACAAACGCACAACGCAACCAAGCGCGAAAGCAGCAGCGCTCCAAACCAGGCAGCCAGCCAAGCCCCTGCCGCTTGGAGAGGAGGCGTGTGCGCAGAAAGCCTTACCAGGATGCCGAGCAAGTCAGGTTGAGTCCATCAGATGGATATGCTGCTGCACAACACCTTGCCACAGCAGCATTTTTCTGCGTAATATGTGAGCGGCAGCCATTGCAAACTTAGCAGAGCCTCACCAGGATGCCGAGCGTTGGGTCCATCACATACAAAGCAGCCATACAAAACGACAAAACTGCAGCCATACATAACAACAGCGGTGCACCCTCACCAGGATGCCGAGCGTTGGGTCCATCACATAGATCGGGCTGCGCCGCTGCAGGCCAGTAAGGGTAGCGGCCACATGCGGCCAGTCAGTTGACAGGTAGGCTGCAGCCGGCAACGAGTGCCACACACACGCGGCGCACACCAGCTGGCACACCGCACATAGACCCACAGCGGCTTGGCAGCAGCGCTGCATGCAGCCTCGCTGCCCTTGCAGCCTGCGGCTGCTTGCTAACAGCAGGGCAGGAGCAGCGCGCCTACGTTACAGTACAGGCACGCCTCCTGCTTTGTGCGCAGCAGCGCCCATGCAGCATCCCCCACACAGCAGCCCACGCAGCAGCAGCCCAAGCAGCAGCAGCCCAAGCAGCAGGGCCCCCCGGCGCCGCGGCGAGCCATGCAGACCTGCAGCCGCTCTCTCAGCCTCAGTCTCGGTCCCGATCCACCTTTTGGTCGCCAAGGTGCAGCAGGCGGGGCCGCTGCTGCGCCGTGTTGTAGAGTCCATGTGAGTAGATGTAGCGCGCCACGGCATCGGGCAGCAGGTAGCGAACCGAGTGGCCGCGCTCCAGCTCGTGCCGCACCTGCGGGGTGGAGTCAGGGCAAAACAAGCTAATATTCACAGGTCGCTGCTGTTCAGGTGGCTCAAGCAGACTGGGTGGCCGCGGTCCAGCTCGTGCCGCACCTGTGCGGGCGGGCGAGCGCAACGAATTCTTCTTTCCTCGGCGGTTTGCTCAGCTTTCTCTCAAGCTGGCATCAACAGTGTTGCTGGCAAGCAAACCGCAGCGCCGCTCAGCAAGTCTGCCCCTGCGACGCTGGCCAGGTGCAATGCGGTCCTTCTCACCCGTGAGGACGAAATCTCGTTTGGCACCGGCTCCTCAACCACAGTCACATTCCGCCTGCACACAAGGCAGGTGCCAGAAGGGGAAGCAGCAGGAAAGAGGTTGCAGCAGGCTGTATTGCAGCAACCGTGAGGCTCCTCTAGCCACAGAGACATGTTTCATCCAACCAGGGCACCATGCACAAAGTTGCTCAACAGCCCCAGGCCATCCCAAGCAAGCAATGCGGCGCACGATTGCAGAGGCATGTGCATGGTGCAACGCAAACTACACCTGTATGTGTTGAGCTACACTACACCTGTATGTGTTGAGCAGTGTGCCGGGCTTGTCCAGCAGGCGGGCCGTGTCTGAACCGGTTCGAGAGATGCACACCACACCATGGTTGCGCAGTAGTGTCTGCGGCAACTCAGCATATGGCAATGCATGGTCAGAAATAGCAGCAATTCGCTCGGCGCACACACGGTAAGCACTGGGGGCCAGCAGAGAAGCAAGCAGCATAGAGCACAGCAGCTCAACCGTTGTAGCCGCGGGCCGCACGAGCAGACCTCTCACCTCCAGCAGGTCTTGGCGCCACAGCGTGGGGTCTGCCATGGAGTGCAGCACATCCGCGCCACACACCAGCACCACCCGCGGCGGCGTGGGCGGGCAGGCCCCCGCCGCCGGCTGCAGAAGGGGGATGCATTGGGAGGAGAGAAGTCTGAGGTGCATCTGGGAGGGCGGAGTGCGGCCGGCTCTGCGCGGGCAGCGGCGGGTGAAGAGCTTGCAAGTGTTCCAGGGCAAGCACCGCGCCTCTCATTATGTTCTCGGCTTTCCATACTCGTTGCTCTGTCCCTCGTCCCAGGAGCCCACCTCTGCGGGAGCCGGCGTGGTGCCCGCACTGAACAGCGCCCCGAGCTCCCGCTCCACTCGCTGCGGGGTGGAGGCGGGATGAAGCGGGAAGGTTGGATGTGCTGCACGGCCACTGTGAAGAAGGAGGGCTGGGAAGGCCGGGCGGGGTGTGCTGCTCACCTGTATAGCAAGGGCAGCGGCATGGCCAGGGCGCAATTGCGGCACTTGCCTGCAGCACAAACAGGGTGCGTCCCAGCAAACACAACATCCCGCCCCCTGGCTTGCAACGCGTGCAACAGCGGCACTTGCCTGCAGCACAAACAGGGTGCGTGTGTACTGCCGCTGCTCCACCTCCCAGCTGTCCACCATGATGCTGTCTGCAGCAAAAGGGGNGNTGAACACTAACAATTTGGTAAACAAGAGGCGGCAGCCGACCAAGCAGCTGGTGCTCCACCTCCCAGCTGTCCACCATGATGCTGTCTGCAAAGGGCTAAGGCAGGTTGACACTGGATAGCTTGTCAAAGCACCCTTGAGACAACCAACAGGCAGGCGCTGCACAGTGGTTTGCGCCCCAAACAGGCCGTTGCACTGCACTGCACCGCTACCAGCAACCGACAACCATCACCATGTCTGCACATCAACGCCTCAAGCGAATCGGGTGGTGGCCAGCTGGCACATGCAGCACAACGCGCGTTGAAAGCAGTGCAGGGGCAAACACTGCTCCCTGATAGTCTGCACTGTTTATGTGCCTACAAGCCGCACCCGAATCGGCGGTAGCCAGCTGGCACATGCGCACGCGGTGCCGCCCGCCCGCCAGCGCAGCCTTCCAGTAGGCATCATTCACGGGGGACATGTAGCAGCCGAGGACGTCAAACCCAGACTGCAGTTGGACAGAGAACGGATTGGAGTGGGGGGCATCATTCATAAATTTATGTAGCAGCCCAGCACATCAAACCCAAACTGCAAGTCGGCAGGGCAGGGGCGGCAGTGACTGAAGGAGTGGTGTATCAGCCCAGCATGTCGAAGCTCGACTGCAAGCAGGGGTGGGTAGAGCAGCGATGTAGCAGCCCAGTCTAAAACTCAGCCTGGAATACAAGGCTGGTGACACAAACCCTACCTTGGCCAGCGCCTGCTGCGCAGCTCATTTAACCCTAACAACGCCGCTGAACTGTGAGTACGAAGCAGCGACATGTAGCAATTACTTCATTCCTACCTTGGCCAGCGCCTGCTGCGCCAGCTCCAGCATGCGTAGGTGCATGAAGGTGGGGGGGTTGAAGGAGCCGCACAGCACGAGCACAGCGGGGTGGTACCGCTCCAGCGAGTAGCCTGTGGGCAGGGTGTGGCGTTTGGGAGGTGCGCAGATGGGACTGGGGTGAGCTTTCTGTGCAAGGAGGCAAGCGGTGCAGGCTGATAGTTTGATAGTACGAACTGCAATTGACACCCTCGCCTCCCGGCTGCAGGGTGGCACTTGAACTTCACACCTCACTGCAGCACCTCAATTTGGTCCTGCTGTACAGCACCCTCACCTCCCGGCTGCAGGTGGCACTTCAGCTTGTCCACAGGCAGAGGCACCTCGGAGGGTGGGGGGCCCCTGCGCCAGCTGCCCAGGAACGCCTTGACGCTGGCCCACCTGCCATGGCCGCGGAGGGGTGCAACAGCACTGCTTGCATAGGTGCAGGCATTTGCGGGTGGTTTCAGCATGGCACAAACCTCTTGCGAGTTTGCGCACAACATGTTTCAAAACTTCATGACCACGCTATCCCTCAATATGACCAGCGATCATTATGCAAGCTGTGGTCAACCTCTGCCAAGCAAACCGCCCACACCTGTCCCACAGGTCGGGCTCTTTCGGCTCCGAGGTGCCGCCTGCACCTGTGCAGCAACCGAAGGCGCAAGCAATGTGAGCAGAGGCATGCTGTGTGCGATGGGTCCTGCGTGCTGTGCGCTGCGCCCCGCCAGCACTGGAAACGCAGCAGCAGTATGGGGTTGGAGGACATCTTGTCAGCGCCATAGTCACAACCACTAAACTAAGAACTCCCAAAAAAACGCACCTTGCAGCACGGCGGCCTCGTGTGGCGAGAGGCACAGCGCAACACCGGCGCCGCCTGCCGACCCTACGAGCAGCAGGGCCGCGGCCAGGCTGGCTCGGCTGCGGCCGCCGGCTGCGGCTGACGAGCTAGCTGTCGCCATGTGCCTGCAAATAATGGGCAGCGGCATTGAAGCAGAGCGCTCTTGCACAAAGGCCAGTCGTTGAAACAAGCGCTCGGTGGCGGCGGCGGCGCGCCACCGACGGCCCTCTTTGCTGCACGGTCCGCTGAGCCGTGTCGGCGGCAGTCCCAGCGCCTCGGATCACCTGGCCAGTTGCAGGCCCGCCGCCCGTGCGCCCCACGAGGCTCTACACAAGCACTGCCGCAACATGGCGGCGCGTGGGTGCGTTTGCGAGGCTCAGATGGATGTGCACAACCCAATTGAGTGCCTGCACAGTGCTCTGCAGCCCGTGGATCGCTGGGTGGGGGCGCCCATGGCCCACCTGGCCGCTCGCATGCGGCCTCTAGAGGCGGCGCCTCGGCGGGCGCCCGTGCAGATCTGTGCGGCCTGGACGATGCTGCGGCAGGCTGGGCGGGCGTTGACGCGCCTCGGGGCCTCTGGCCCCGCGCTGGTAAGCTCTCTGCCCATCGCGGCGGCGCGCCTGGCTCACCCCTCGCTGCCCTGTCTAACGCAATGCACCCTCCTGACCGCAGCTCTCCAAGCACAATGTGGGGCTGGAGGCGCGCCTCTTCAGGTAAGCTCCCACATTGCCGCAAACCCGCCGAGCGCGCTGGACCCTAACCCAAACCCGCGGCGCGGCGGTCCTGCAGCTGGCTTGCAGGTCCCGATTGCGCAGCCGGCGGGGATCGGCGCCAGTGCCACSSSSCGCCGCTGCCGCCGCCGCCGCCTGCCGGAAGCCGCGCTTACGCAGGCCCGCTCCCCCGCCCATCCCTGCAGCTCCGGCGCTGCCCGGTACGCGGCCGCAGGCAATGAGGTCATCGGCATKGATCTGGGTGAGCAGGGCAGCCGTTGCACGCAGCCGCACATGCGTGTGTGTGCGCTCAGCAGCCAAGCATTTCTGGCAGGGGGGCGCCGTCAGCCGTAGCTGAGCCTCCGCTCATCGTTTCCGTTTCAATTGTGCAGGTACCACCAACAGCTGCGTGGCGGTGATGGGTGAGTGCGCCAGCTGCGGCTGCACAATCCGCTGCTGTGCAGCCTTGCATTCGCTGCACGTGCCTGGCTAATAATGTGCCCGCAGCGGCAGACACGCCACGCCACACCTGCACGCATACCAGCATGCTGCAATGCGCGCCTGCTGATGCACCGCCTGCTGCTGCTGCACACTGTGACCACCTGCAGAGGGCAAGCAGCCCAAGGTGATTGAGAATGCAGAGGGCCAGCGCACCACCCCCTCGGTGGTCGCCTTCACCGACAAGGGCGAGCGGCTGGTGGGACTGCCGGCCAAGCGCCAGGTGCGTGTGGTGAAACATGGTGGTCTCAGTTGCTTTGCGGTGTCAGTGTCGATGATTCTTTCCTCAGCTTGCTGCGTGGCTGCGTTCAGCTTGCCTTAGTTGCTGCGTTGAGCCTGTTTGTTACACGCCACGTGCGCGCACGTTTGGTACATTCGCTTGCAGAACACCGTGCTCCGCTTGCCGCCACCGTGCTGCGCTGCCATTGTTTTATTGAGAAGCGCAAACAGTGGCCCGACGGTGCAGAAACTAACAACCGCTGCTGCTGCTGCTGCTGTCGCTCCCGCTGCAGGCGGTGACCAACAGCAGCAACACGGTGTATGCCACCAAGCGCCTGATTGGCCGCATGTACGACGACCCGGAGGTGCAGAAGGAGGCCAAGGTGCGGTATTTTTGAAGTCACTCTTCATGTGATGGAATGGCTGTTGGCATGATGAGGTTGCAGCAGGACAGCTTGTCAAGGCCACATGTTGATCGGACGGTTGATGCGACGAGACGTGAGGGTGTGTATGAGCTTGCGCTGTGTCGCCGTGTGGGTGGGGCATGCTGTGTATGCAACACACAGCCAAAATGTTGGGCACTTGCACTTGTCCCTGCAGATGGCGCCCTACAAGATTGCAAGGGCCGAAAATGCAAACTCTAAGGCACATTTCATCGAACTCACATTCAGTTGCCGCTGCTGCTTTTGCAGATGGTGCCCTACAAGATTGTGCGGGCAGACAACGGCGACGCGTGGGTGGAGGCGGGCGGTAACCGCTACTCACCCTCCCAGATGGGCGCCTTCACGCTCATGAAGGTGCGCGCTGCTTGGATTGTGGCTGGTTTGACGAGGGCCTGCTGCAACCTAGCAGCTGCCCTCCCAGATGGGCGCCTGCACGCTCATGAAGATTCGGATTAGTGCTGCCCGCCTGATTGCTGCCTGCAGCCTGGCTGCTGGCTAGGGAGGGCGCTGTGAGGGGGTGCTCCTGCTGGACTCGAGGCTGCTGTGGAGGAGACTGCGGAGCAGTACCTGAGCCACGTTGTACTTTGTTCCAAGCACACTTGGCTCACGCGTTGCTTCTCGCTGGCATTTTATCACCTGCGCAGATGAAGGAGACTGCGGAGCGGTACCTGGGGCGCACCGTGACTCAGGCGGTCGTCACCGTGCCCGCCTACTTCAACGACCACCAGCGGCAGGCAACCAAGGTGCGTCTCTGGTGTCGACTGCATGTTGTTATCCTGCTGCAACCAGCCCAGGCACCACAAGCTGCGTATTCGGCGCGGCATTATGCGTGCCTTCGCCTCTGGATACATCGCCGGGCGTAAAGCGCCGTGCTGCGCTAGGCTGCAGCTTGGCGCTGGCCGTTGCAGCTCACCCGTGTGTTCACTGCTACTGCAGGATGCGGGCCGCATTGCCGGCCTGGATGTGCTGCGCATCATCAACGAGCCCACCTGTGCTCCTGCCTGTTTGTCACTCACTCCAGAACAAATGCATCCTCCATTTTTCCACAGGACGCGGGCCGCATTGCGGGCCTGGATGTGCTGCGCATCATCAACGAGCCCACCGCCGCGGCGCTGTGCTACGGCAGTGACAAGAAGGAGGGACTGGTGGCGGTATATGATCTGGTGAGGCATTTAGGATGATTGCAGTGCAAGTGCTAGTGCTGTACTACGGTAGCCTGTGGCGGCAGCCACAAGAAGGAGGGCCTGGTGGCGGTGTACGACCTGGTGAGGCTTCTGAGAATGATTGCAGTGCAAGTGCTGTACTAGTACTGCGGTAGCCTGTGGCAGCAGCGACAAGAAGGAGGGACTGGTGGCGGTGTATGACCTGGTGAGCAGGCTTAACAGGCAGTGGAGAGTTGCAGCTGGTGTGTGTTTGTGGGGCATGGCAGTATGTGCCAAGGCAGGGCAGTGCAAGCAACGGTAGGCAGCGCCATTGCAGCGAGCTGCTGCTTCGGCCATGGTGTGCCACTGTGCTGCCCGCCGCTCATGTGCCCATTGCTGTTGCTGCCCCGCATCTAATTCACCCCTGCAGGGCGGCGGCACCTTTGATATCTCCATCCTGGAGATCTCTGGCGGCGTGTTCGAGGTGCGGAGGGCGCATGGGATGCAGGCTGGGGTTGCGCCTCAGCACGCCAGCTGTACCAGCACGCCAGCTGTACCAGGCCGCCAGCGGCAGCGCAGTCCTGCCCATGCAAGTGATCCACTCCAAATCTCACACTTGACGATTGATGCCACTTCAACGCTCTTGCTGCAGGTCAAGGCCACCAACGGCGACACCTTCCTGGGTGGCGAGGACTTTGACAACACCCTGCTGCAGCACATGGTGGAGGAGTTCAAGAAGGAGCAGGTGGGGAGCCAAAATGGCCCGTCAAAACAAAGCACTACAGCAAGCTGGGGTATGGCTGCATTGACCAGCATACTCTGCTAGTCCAGGGGATGAGGAGCTGCTCCGCCATGCACCAAACCGTGCTCAGCATGCATCTCAGTCATCATTGTGCGCTGAGTTCTGCTTGATCACACAGTTTCTGCTTGCTGACATTGCAGGGCATGGACCTGACCAAGGACAAGCTGGCAGTTCTCCCCTTTCTTTGGCCACATTTGTACTCATCGCCAATCTAACTATTTTGTTTCTCCAGGGCATCGACCTGACCAAGGACAAGCTGGCGGAGCAGCTTTGCAGCCAGAGAATATCACAGGTCAATTTGTTAACGTGCTGCCGTTCCCTGGCTATGATCACCCCTCCAGGGCATCGACCTGACCAAGGACAAGCTGGCGGTGCAGCGCCTGCGCGAGGCGGCGGAGAAGGCCAAGTGCGAGCTGTCGTCCATGATGCAGGTGGGTGGCTCTGTTTGCAAGCTGGGGAAGTGGTAAATGCACGTGTGCGCGTGGGAACAGGGGGCACATTGGTTGCTTCAAGCAGTGCTGCACAGCTAGCCACCCATTTGCATTGGGCCAGGGGCTTGTGTGCGCAATTGCCTGATGTCACAGCTGCCGACTGTGGAACAGTTGACAACTGTCCCAACATTGCTCTCCCACTGCTGCAGACCGACGTGAACCTGCCCTTCATTACCGCCGACGCCTCCGGCGCCAAGCACCTGCAGATGACCCTGACTCGGTGAGCCCTGCAGGACCGGGGCGAACCAGGCCTGTGCTGCTGCCTCCCAGCAGGGTGGTTTTAGGCATCTGCCTCCATCTTCTGGTGTTGATTGCGCAGCATGGACGCCTGGCCGAGGCTCCTGCGTGCCTATCTGCCTGGTGACGCTCTTGCATGCAATGCTTTGGCTGACGCTCTTGCATGCAATGCTTCCTCCCTCTGCAGCTCCAAGTTTGAGCAGCTTGTGAAGCCGCTGCTGGACCGCACCGTGCAGGTGGGGNGGAGTCACGCTGTCTTGTCTTACCACTGTGCGTTTGCAGTTGCAGGTGAAACTGTATGGCCGCTTGCATGCTATTGCGGAGATCGAACAACCATGCATACGCTGTGGGCCCGGCGGCCGTGCTGCTCCCAGGCCACCCCGTCGCCGCTGCACCTTGCTGCCTGCGGCTCACCCCGCCGCCCCCTGGTGCTTCCACCCCTTTCTGTCGCACAGCCGTGCCACAACTGCATGAAGGACGCGGGTGTGCAGCCAGCTGACATCCAGGAGGTGCTGATGGTGGGCGGCATGAGCCGCATGCCCAAGGTGAGGGGATGTGCCCCTAGGTTAGGGAATTGGTCCAGGTTGCTACCTGGCCTCAGCACGCGTGCGTTAGTTGCGAAATGGTCTGACTGTGGGCTGGTGCAACGCTGTTATCTTCCTCTTTCCTCCTCTGCTTTGTTGAGCTTCCCTGCTCTCCCGCCTGCCGCAAACCAATGTGTGTCATTTCTCCCTCACTCTGCCACCCCAGGTGAACGAGATGGTGCGCGAGATTTTCAAGAAGGAGCCCAACCGGTCGATGAACCCCGATGAGGTGCGCAGTTGAGGCGTTGCGCTGGCCTCCCGCTGTTTAACTGCTGCATGCTCGCATGCTGCGTGCGCGGCAGACAGGAAGCAGCGGCATTTCGCGGGGGCCACCCGTTTGCCTGGCTGGCACGCGCATGCTCCCNTACACGTGTGCCCGTTTCCCTAGACACGCAGCCTGTTGACNATGNCTGCTCTCTATCATTCCCCCCTGCAGGTGGTGGCCATGGGCGCCGCCATCCAGGGCGGCGTGCTGCGCGGCGATGTCAAGGACATCCTNGCTGCTGGACGTGACCCCCCTGTCTCTGGTGAGTGCCNGCCGCTCTTCGTTAGGGGAAAGTTCGTGCAGTGGTGCGTTTGCTGCTGCACTTGCTGGCTACAGTTCCTAACCTTCAAGTACAAATGCCCGACGGTGTTCCTTTCCTTCCTTCGTGAGCAGGGCATTGAGACGCTGGGCGGCGTCATGACCAAGCTGATCGGCCGCAACACCACCATCCCCACCAAGAAGTCCCAGGTCTTCTCCACCGCCGCCGACAACCAGACGCAGGCAAGTGTCTGCTGTCGCTGGTGTGCCCTGTTTTGGTGCAGTTTTGCCCGTTTTGAACTGCTGGTAAGCAGCCCAGGTCTTCTCCACGGCCGCCGACAGCCAGATGCAGCTCCTGCCTGTGGTGTCCCACATGCCGCGCACTCCCGCCTGCCTGGGAGCGCTGCAAGGCAGCCCTGGGTCTCCTCAACCGAGCCCGTGCCGCTTGCTTGTCCTGTGATCATCCCTATTTTGCGATTTTACTTCCCTCTGCCCGCATCACAGGTGGGCATCGGCGTGTTCCAGGGCGAGCGCCGCTTCTGTCTTGCACCACCCGCATTTGACCTTTGCCTGCTTGCTTTTCCTTGCTTCCATCACAGGTGGACATCGGCGTGTTCCAGGGCGAGCGCGCATTCTGTCTTGCGCCCCGCCTCCTCACACACCCTTGCGTTCTGCCTCCCAAATTTCCTCGCAGGTGGGCATCAAGGTGTTCCAGGGCGAGCGCGAGATGGCGGCCGACAACAACATGCTGGGCCAGTTCGACCTGGTGAGCAGGGGGCAGGCAGTGCAGTTTGTCAAGCTGACATGTCAGTGAGTTGCAGCCGGTGGACTGCAACATGCTGTACCAGTTCGACCTGGTGAGTAGGGGGAGACCACGCGCCATTTTCCAGCTGCCCTTGTGCTTTGCATTTCTGGGAGCATTCTGGGCCGAAGCAACCCAGGCGACAGAGCCCAAGCCCAACAGCACGGCTGCCCACTCTACATGCAGCACATTGCTGGAGGAACAGCACCGCAACCGGCAGCTGAATGCTGACCGCCGCTTGCTTGCCCCCATGTCGTGCGCTGCAGGTGGGCATCCCGCCCGCCCCCCGCGGCGTGCCCCAGATCGAGGTCACCTTTGACATTGACGGTGAGGGGGACCCTGCTCGCTATAAAATTGCTGACTCGTATGGCTGCACTGAGCTGCCTGGCATTGTGTGCCTGAGCGCAGGGACAGGGCAGCCCTCTGCCCCGGCCCAAACCAACAGTTCTCCCGCACCCTGGTGCGTCTCCTTACTCACTTCTCCCCACCCCTCTGCTGTCTGTGCAGCCAATGGCATTGTGCACGTGAGCGCCAAGGACAAGGCGACCAACAAGCAGCAGTCCATCACCATCCAGTCCAGCGGCGGCCTGAGCGACACCCAGATCGAGAAGATGGTCAAGGACGCGGAGCAGGTGGGTCTAGACACGGACTGAGGAACAACCAGAGCAAGGGCGTTGATTGAACATCACCCTTCCCACGCCCGCATCTGCTTGCTGCTTAATACGTCCTAAGTCTGGCCAGCCGCCTCACACAACCTTCTGCCCTTTGTTTCCTCCCCCGCAGTACGCGGCCAAGGACGCGCAGCGCAAGGCGGCGATAGAGGCCAAGAACGAGGCCGACTCCCTCATCTACTCGGGTGGGTGCCTTAGACTCATTGCAACTGTGCTTGCGGTGAATAAATGCAGCGCAGCGTAGCTCCTCTGGGATGCGGATTGCCGCGCCACAGCCGCCATTACAGCTGCCATTGGTTGACTGGCGGGCTGAATGATGCCATTGACCAGCGCCTTGCGTATTCTCTTTCCCTGATCGCCCACTGCAGCTGAGAAGAGACTGGCGGAGTGCCGCGACCGGCTGGCCGCCCCGGACACATGTATTTCAATGTGTGTTCTCAAGTTGACCAGCGATGTTTCCACATCTCCTTTGTATCCCCCGCAGCCGAGAAGAGCCTGGCTGAGTACCGCGACCGGCTGCCCCAGAACGTGATCGACGAGATCAACAACGCGGTGGCCGACGTGCGGGGCGTGATGGAGAGCGAGAACCCCGAGGCAAGTATGGAATGGTGGTTTGTTGTTAGGATTGGTTAGGTGCGTCATTAGAGGCGTCATGGGGCGGGTGGGCCAATGTGCGGGGCGTGATTGAGAGCGAGAACCCCGAGGCAAGCTTGCACGCTTTTGGCTGCCTTTGCTGCTTGTTGATGCTGCTTGTTTGTTGTGGATACGGTGTCGAGCAGTGGCTGAGCTGCGGGGCGTGATGGCTCAACAGCCTGCAGCAAGCGGTGGCATCCATCTGGCTCCTTCGATTCTCTAGAGACCTCACTGCTCAATGCCCAACTTCCCTGCCACAGGACATCAAGGCCAAGATCAACGCGCTGCAGCAGGCGGTGATGAAGATTGGCAGCTCGCTCAGCGGCCAGGGCGGCTCGGGCGGCGAGGGCGGCGAGAATGTGCAGGATGCCGAGGTCAAGGACAAGAAGGAGTAGAGGAGCAATATGAAGGACAGCCTTGTGGAGGAGGAGAGCAGCATGGAAGATGGAGCGATGCTGCAGACCGGAGCTGAGAGGAGCAGCTTCACCCCACCCAGCGGCCCGCTGGCCCGGCGGCCGGGCGGCTGGCACTCGTAACCTGCCCTCCCTCCCACCTCTGCCCTCTGTCCGTGCCCTCCCTCTCCCATCCNTTTCCNTCCNAACCCTGCCTCGCTCCCCTGCCCCTATGGGCGCGCCGCCGCTGCATGCACTGACGGGCGGGATTACACGCCCCCGGTGTTGCCTGGCGAGCGGCCGCCCGACACGAATCTGATTCTGCTTCAAACCCCGACCAGACCCTGTTTGAGTCCAGTTGTTGTCCCCCATTCGCCAGCCTGTCACTTCCCATTCAATCACTTCGCTGTTGCCTCCTCATATCCAGCCACGTGCAACACACCCCTCAGGAGCAGAGCAGAATGTGATCTATAGCAGGGATGGGCTCGATTTCTGCTGGCTCACGTTGAGACAGCCAAGCACAGGGGTAAATCCCACCGATTCCTGCAGGCCTGGGGGCGGCTGGGGCGCCCGCCTGGCGCCGGCGCCGAGCGGCCCCTCACAAAGCGCGTGCACCCTTCCGTAGGCGCACTGAGACCTTCCTCGCGTCTATCCAGTGGTTCCATGCACATTTTGCACACGGTGCAGCCAAAAATTGGCCCGGCTTGAACGCTTGCAGCCGCCTGGACGCGCGCACACCTCCATCGCTCGATTTCTTAACTCGCGGTGGGCCCTACAAGCCAGTAAGAGAGCGCCGAAACGCCCCAGTGCCGGGTTGGGCAGTGCTTTACCAGCCGCCGGTGCGCCGTACCCTAAGCGGGTCGCCCGCCTGTGTGGGCCCCTACTAACATTGATATCATGCTCCTTCTCCTGAAACAGATTTACCATCCCCGAGACCACTGCAGGCCGAGGCACTCCCGACGCAGCCCCTTGTGCGACGCTCCTGCCTCCCACCAGCGGCCCCTGCCTCCTTGCCGGCACCATGCGCCGCCACCAGGCTCCCCTGCCACAGCAGTGCTGCAGTGCTGCAGTGCTGCTCTGGCTGCTGCTGGTTTCAGCAGCAGTGCACCGCGCCTCTGCCTGCGTTCGCCTCACCTTCACCACGGCTGACAACGTCACCCTGACTGGCCGCATTATGGACGGCACCGGAACCCAGCACGAATCGATTTGGGTGCTGCCACTGGGCGTACAGCGCTGGGCGGCAGCCCTCCCCGCAAGCAACAGCTCAGGTGGCAACGGCTCGGCTGCCGCCGAGGCCACCGGCGCAGCTGCTGAGGGCACCAACAGCGCACCCGGAACCAACAGCACTCGGCTCACCTGGACATCCAAGTATGCTGTTGTAGCAATGGTGGGAGGCAACATGTCGCTTCCGGATGGCATGAACGAGAAAGGGCTGGTCATCAACCACAGCAGGATGGTGTGGATGTTTTGTCTGTTTGCTGTTTTGCCTTGCCTTTGCTTTGCCTCACATGCGCTGCCGCCGGCTTGCCATGCCTGCCTGGCTTCCATTCGAGCCGATCGGCTCAGCTGTGGCTACGGCATGTGTTGCCTTGCTGCCCCTGTGTGCTGCTGCCGCCATGCTGGCCGCTGTTGCGGTCTAAGCAGTGCATGCCGTGTGGAGTGCAAGGGCGCCTGCTGTGACAGCAAGAGCCGCCGACCACACTCAGTGAGCCACATCCAATGACAAGTTGGCCGTGCCCCGCCTGGCCCTACCATTGCAGGACGACACTATTTACCCGCACCCCAACTGCTCGATGCCTGGAGTGCTCAACATCCACGCGGCTGCCTTCACAGCGTGAGCCCATTTCATTGTAGTCTTGTATAGTCGGCCTTGCAGAGCAGCTGCCGCCAGCCGCAGCATTCGCCAGCAGGCCGGCTGTTCCCAGGGCGTCTGGAATGCAGGCCTGTGTTCAAACCTCAGGCACTCGCGCAGCTGCCAGCAGTGCAGTGCGCAGATAGCCAGCTGCGCAGATAGCCAGCCGCACCTCTGCCCATGGAATCTGCCGCTTGGCGGGCTGCTTGCATGCAGGTATCTGCTGGACAATTTTGCCACCGTGGCAGAGGCAGTGGAGTGGATGGGAAAGGAGACCCCCAACATCCTCATGACCGCTCCGGCCGGCAACAACACGGTGACGTTCTTGCGCTCCCAGGGTTGTCCCCGGGTCAGCATGCGTGAAGCCTCGCGGCATTAGGGCGGGCTGTGCCACATGCATGGCCAGCTGCTTGCGAGTACGGCCCAGCAGGCCGCTCCGTAGGCAGTCTGAGACAGCCTGAGAGTCAGATGATCGATGTCGCAGGCTGCGCTTGCTCCGTCTGTGGCACGTTCCAGTTGGGACAAAGTGCATCCATCGTGCCTTTTTGGCTGCAGGAGGGAGAGGAGTTTTTCCTGCCCAAACACTGGTGCGCCCCCGCTTTTCAAGCCCACTTCAAGCGCTGCACCTGCCTGCAAGCAGTCAATGGTGCAGCCACAGTGGCCTGCAGCGAACCCGCCCCGGCTGCAGCGCAGGTTCGGAACCTGCTCAGCAGAAACCAAAGGGCGCTCCACTTGTGCCAACTGCTTCACAACCTCAGGTCGCTGTCCGANCCGTCCGGTGATTCCGCCATTGTGGAGTGGATTGACGGCAAGCTGCGCATCTGGCACGGCAAGGAGTGGACAGTGAGCTAGGCGGGCCGAGCCAGGGTATTGGGAGGTGCCCGGCAGGGCTGCTTATTTGATGCTGGCATAGCCAGCAAGCAAGCGCAGCTGATTCCATGCTATCGCCGGCTGCTCGCGAGTGCTTGATTTGAAAAAAGCTTGTAGCATATTGATCGCTTACCAGCACCCGGCTTTGACCCTCCCTCCAGATCCTAGTGAACATGCCCCACTACCAGGCCCACCTGGACTACTTGTATTACTGGCGCAACGTGCAGCACTGGTCGCTCGTGCCGGGCAGCACATCTTCGCTGGACCGCTTCGCCCGACTGGCCTGGACCACCGAGCAGCTGGTGCGCTCTCTGCTGCTCTGTTCTAGTGCTTTGAGCTGGGCTGTGGCGGGCATGCACTTAGCGGCACTGAGACGGTGGCGCTGCCTCCTGCCGTGGTCAGCCGATGTGTTGTGCGGTGCTTTGCGGTGCGGTGCGGTGCTGTGCGGTGCGGTGCAATGCGGTGCGGCAGTGCAGGGCAGGGCAGCGCTGCCGCACGGCGGGCTCGTTGTGCATCGTTGAGGGACTTGCTGAGCCTCCCTTTGCAGGCTGGCGACAACATCACCGCCGCTGGGTTCAAGGCTGTGCTTGCCCTGACCGCCACGCTGCGAGCGCACTCTCTGTGGCCTCAGCCGCGTGCCACCACCCCAGTCACCACCTGGCACACGCTGTGGCGCAGGTGGGTCATGCCACCAGTATCTGCTCAGGTCGCTTGTGATGGGAGTGCTTGTGTTGGGGCGTGCACGATTGGCTGAACTTGGATTGGCTGGGCACGGTGCTCGGGCGGCAGCCGGGCACAGCAGGCGGTGTGGGCGCGCTACACGGCAGCCCGCAACCTGCGCTGCGCAGATGTCCTCAACACATGGCGAGGCATGGTGCATCACATGACGGTTGATCGGATGCCCCTGAGCCATCCTGCCTGCCGGTATCAAGTGGTTGCCACTTTCATGCGGGCCCTCGCAGCCTGTACGTGCAAGACCCGCATGACCTGACGCTTTACTACGACAGCTACTACCGCCCAGCCTCCATGCTGTGGCTGCCCCTCAAGGGGCTGAACCTCTCCGCCGGAGCGCCAGCCCAGGTGGTCAACGCGGTGTGGCTGCCGCCCAACGTGACGGGCGACGCCACGCAGCTGCTGCATGCACCCAGCACCCGCACCGTTTGAGATCCTGGTGGGCGCGCTCCCGCCGCCCTGCGCCACTGGCTGACGCAGGTCCAGGAATGGAGCAGCGTGCTGCTGCTGCACAGATGCAGCTGACTGGCGCGGTGCGAATGGCCAGCAGCGGCAGCGGCTTGCAAGATGTCCCATTTGGCCCCGCCGCAATGCAGATCATGCGTCGCCGCTGCAAACGGCGGTTGTTTGTCGGAAGTGTTGGACATTTTTCTCGCATTATAAATTTATTCAGATGAACTTTGCAAATTGCCATAGGGCGCAGTGCATGCACCCATGGCACCCAGGGTGCCGGCGTTGGCGGCAGCCTGGCAGCGCCCAGCGTGGGGGACACAGTGCACCAAAGCAGGCGCGGCACAGGCTACCGCTGTCGGATCGTGCTGCCGTTTGACCCCTGCCCTGCGATCAAGGTCCCGCTACCTCCTGCGCGCCGCCCCGCTGAGAGCTCCCGCTGTTGGGCCCCGCTGCCCTTCCCGCCTCGCCCACGCTACCAGAGTCACCCTAGGACTCGACCTCGAGATCTGCACAATGGCGGCGGCGCAACCACCGCCACCCGCCGCCGCTGCCGCCTTGCCGCCGCTGGTCGCCCTGGAAGTGAGCAACATCCCGCCGCAGGCCACCCACAGCGAGCTGGCCAGCATCTTTAGCCAGTTTTGCGCCCTGGAAGAGGTGCTCACCGTGTTCAAGCACGGCAGCAGCGGCGGAGGCAGCGACAGCGACGGCGGCGGCTGCGCCCTGGTGCTGCTGCCGGCGGCGGCGGACGCGCAAGAATCTGCAGCAATGGCGGCTGAAATCCTGAATGACTACCCGCTGCAAGGCAGCCTGCTGGGCGTGCAGCTGTGCGACAGCCCTGCAGAGTGGCTGCGCTGCTCGGTCAACCCGCAGGTGAGGGTGGGCTGGTTTGAGCGGGGGCACCGTGTTTCATTCTTGCTTCGTGCGGCAGCATGCCACTGCCATCTCTTACTCAACCCGTCCTGTACCCCCTGCTTTGTTTCGCCACAGCTGATGTCCTGCCTGGAGCAGCTTCTAGCGCCGCCGCCGGCCGCGCCACCGGCAGCGCTGGCCGTGCAGCCGCCGACGCCGCGGCGGCAGCAGCAGCAGAACGGCATAGAACCAGCAGATGGCCTGCTGTGGAGCGCTGCCAGCGGGGAAGCGTCTGGCGGCTACCCTCCCTCAGACGCAGGCGACAGCAGCGGCGGCGGGCTCACCCCCAGGAGCGCTGCCGGCGGCGGCGGCGGCGGGGCAGCTGGGCCCGGCAGTTTTGCGGGCTGGGAGACCAGCGCGACATGCGTGGTTGTCATGAACATTGATCCGCGGCTGAGCGCCCGAGAGATTGGAGAGTATTTTCTGCAGTGAGTACGGGCGCGGGTGGGTGGGTGGCGGCGGGCGGGTGGGGAGTCCTGGCCCAGGGCATGGCAGGCCCTTGGTTGCAGGGCGGCTGAACCCCCTCATCCTCGCTTGCTCGTCTGTCGTGTTGCGCACATCCCATGACCACCGCCCTCAGGCTGGCCGAAGTGGCCGCGGTGGCCGCGTGCCGCAAGGGCAGCTCTCATTTCACATTCAAGCCTGCCGCCACTTGATCCCTTTGCAGCTTTGGCGAGGTGGAGGAGTGCCGCAAGCCGCAGGGGCAGCTGCCTGTTGAATATTGTACAGCTGCTGCCACTCACCCTGTTGTGGACAATGTTGACTCCCCTGCAGGTTTGGGGAGGTGGAGGAGTGCCGCAAGCCGCAGGGCAAGCGCTACGCGTTTGTGCAGTTTGTGGACGCAGCGGGCGCAGCGCGCGCACGGCAGGCGCTTCACGACGCCTGGGTGAGCGCCTGGGGCGTTTCCGCTCTTGCCTATCACCAGCAGGCTGTCTATTTTGGTGGGCCTTGAGCAGTGCATGCGTCTAGAACCAGTCAGTGTTGCCTGGGGGTGATCGGCAAGCGCTGCGTTGCGCTGGCTGCGGGCCTCATTGCACTAGCCCCCGCTATGCCTGCCCCCCTCTGCAGATCCCCGAGCTGAACCAGCAAGGTCCGGTGCACGTGCAGCCCCGCAGGCGCCGGGGGCGGGGCAACGATCAGTGGCAGGACAGCAGGCCGCGGCCGGAGCAGCAGGCCGCCAGCTCATCAGTGCGGCAGCTCTTTGTGAACAACTTGGGCCTGGACATCAGCCGGGAGGCGGTGGGCCACCACTTTGAGCAGTGAGTTGCATTCAGTGCTCGGGCCTGCTGGTGGCAATAGCATTGGTTTGATCTGGAAGATCTGGCCACAGCCGCCGCTGCGCTTGCCTGCTGCTGAACCGGTCGGTTAGGGTGGTTTGTGCCGCACAGCGGGTTCCGGTCAGACTATTTGCACTGCGGGCCACTCCCGTTGAGTTGTGCTGACCCCGACAAGGCGTCGAGGAAGCCAAACACGTAATTCCTTGATTGCAAATTGCTCCCGCCGCGCCGCAGGTTTGGAGCCATCGAGAGTGTCCGCAAGCTGCCGCACTGGCAGGTGAGGCCGAAGGTGTGGCGCTGTTCAGGCGCTAGATGCTGCGTGGTCAGCTGTTGATGGCTGGCTGCGTACCTCTGGACGCCCGCATGTGGCATGGCCTCTCCTGCTGGCCGCACTTGCCGCCAGCTTTCGCAGGCTGCATGCCAGGCATGGCCTCGGGCATGCGTGCCCCTKTTCCCCAGCTTCAACCGCCCCACCCTCCCTCCCTCCGTTCCCCTCTCCAGTACGCGTTCGTGACATATGCGCGCCCCGAGGATGCTGCAGCGGCGATTGAGCAGGCCCACGGCGTGCCAGTGCCAGAGCTCAACCCCTTGCAGGGTGCACCCATCAAAGTGCAGTACAGCTTGGGCCCAGGCGCCAAGAACGGCAGCGGCAGCGGCAGCAGTGCAGGTAGCGGCAGGGCGACGCACAGCAGCCGCGAGGCCCGTGGTGGCACAGTCAGCGGCGGCAGCGGCAGCGGCGGATGGGACAGCGGGGCGGCCTGCGGCGGCAGCTGAGGCACAGCAGAGCAGTGGTAGGGTTAGGGGCCACCGCCGCTCGCCGCCCACGGACTGAAAGACTGGGCTGGCTTTACACAGCCAGCCTGGCATGGACCATTGACGTAACACATTCAGCCGTGTGTGCAAAAGAAGGGCGCTTGAAAGGGCAGCAGGTGGCAGCCTGCCCGGTTTCTTGTGAGCGGGCACATGTGCAGCCGAAGGGCAGGCGGCTGGTGAGGGGGTCCTTCCGGACTGCCAGCGGGCTGTCCATTGACCTTGGAAGATCAAATGCCACTGCTGCCCGTGGCTCATGCTGGGTGATTTGGGGTTAGGTGGCAGCCGCAGATGGTTGGCCCCAATTGTGTGGCTGTGTGTGTGACCTTTGTCCGGTTGACGGGCGGATGCGTACAGGAGCCAATTCACCCCGGCGCTCTGGCGGGCACGGCTTCTACAAGTTGGGGTCCGTGTTTCAGGTGCATGCCCGGATGACATCCCACACATGCTGGGCTGCTGCTTCCACACTCCAAGAAGCTGACAGCTCCACACCGGGGGTGCGGGCGGCAGTGGCGGCGGGGGCGCGGCAGGGCAAAGGCAAAGGCAGGATCCGGAGTAGTCGTCTGAGAGGCATTCGGACGCGGCATGGAAGCGGAATTGCATCCCTTGCTGCGCCGCGGGAGCGCCGCTCGCCTCAGGTCACTCTGCTGCGCTGGGGAGCACGACCCGCCAAAAGANTGCCCCCCGCCGCCATTCCGGCACTTCTCCCGCTCCCTGCAAAGCCTCACGGCCCCCACAGCCCCAGCGGTTTAGCCCTTGAGGCTCCGGTTGGCCCGGCGGGGCAGCCGCCAACACAGCCTCCGCTGCCCGCAGCCCCACATGGCGCACGCAGCAGAGACAGCCGGAGAATAAGCAGCAGCTCAGCAGCGCAAGCGGCGGGATGACGGCCTCGCCGACGGCGGCAACTCCCACGCCCCACCCAGCCGTCGCCCCGCAGCCTGCCGTTGCCCTGGAGGTGGATGGCGTGCCTCCAGGCACCACCAATGCCGAGCTGGCGGCACTCTTCAGCCCCTCCTGTTCGGTAGACAAGGTCCTTGTGGTGTTCGACCATGCCAGCGGCGGCGGCAGCGGGGACGCGGGAAGCGCGCTTGTGCTGCTGCGCCCGTCCGCCACGGCAGGTGCCGACGCGCAGGTGGCGGCTGGTGCCCTGTGCGGCCACCATCTAGGCAGCAGCAGCCTGAGCGTACGGGTGTGCAGCAGCCCAGCTGCATGGGTGCAGCGCGCCCTGGGGCCACAGGTGAGGGGGGCATGCAAGGGCACGGCCAGGTGGGAGTGCTTAGCAGTGCATGCGTGTTACGTTCCGTTCCAGTGTTGAGTCTTGATCGGGCATCCGTTGGCCTCACCACCCGCTTGCAGCTGCTCAATGGCGGCAGCGAATTGCCGTCCACCGCAGCGCAGCAGGCGCAGCAGGCAGCTGGCGAGGGGGTGTGCGGCGGGGGCGCCGCCGGCAGCTGCAGCGTGCGCCCGCAGCCGCAGCTGGCAAGCACGCTAGAGAACCAGCCATCCAAGTTTGGCAACGAGTTTCTAGAAGAGCAGCCCAGCAGCGGCAGCTTGGAGTCGCTGGCTGAAGACTTCCGCTTGCTAGCAGCCATCGCCGGCAGCCCGGGCCCCCATGGCAGCCTGCGGACATCAGGCGGCGGCGGCGGCGGCAGTGGCGCCCCAAGCCCGCATGGGCCCCACCTGCGCCGGCGCGCAGGCAGCACGGCCAGCTTGGCGGGGAGCGTGGGCAGCGAGGGGTCTGCCAGCGATTGCAACATTGTAGTGCACAACTTGGCGGCCTATCTGAGCGCCCGCGAGATTGGCGAATTCTTCATGCAGTGAGTTGGGGTGGAGGGCTGCGTGAGTGGCGGCGGTTGCCTTGAGTGGCGAGGAGGCGTGTGGTACTGTCTCTGGTCTGGTGCCAATGCCGCACCTTCCGTTTTGTGCACACCGCAGGTTTGGAAAGGTGGGTGAGTGCCCCGAGGCACATCCTGCATCCTGATCCTGCTGCTGCTCACTCTATCGTGGACAATGTTGCATCCCCTGCAGGTTTGGCGAGGTGTCTGAGTGCCACAAGCCGCAGGGCGCCTCGTTTGCATTTGTGCAGTACGCGGATGCCCAGGCGGCGGTGCGGGCCAAGGAAGCGGTGCACTACCAGCTGGTGTGTTTTCAAGCAGCTGAATGCTGTGTGGGGTTGAACGCTGGGTGCCTCTTGCGTGAGCCGCTGAATTACAAGGCGGCCAGGCTGCTGTTGCATGCTGCTGTACCCTGCTAGATGTTAGACCCAATGTTGCTTGCTGCTGCCGCTGCTGCCCCCAAGCCCATGCACATCACCCACCACGCTGCTGCGCCCGCTGCGCCTGCTGTGCCTGTCCGTGCAGGTGCCGCAGCTCAACCCGCAAGAGGCTCTGTCCATTCAGTTCTGCCGGCACGTTCCCAGCAGCCGCAGCAGCGCGGGGCGCGCCTCCACCGCTGAGCACTGCAGCAGCGACGGCGGCAGCCGGGAGGGCTCGATAGCAGATGGCGGCGGCCAGGCGCTGGTTGTGAATAACATAGACCTTTCGGTGCAGTACAAGGAGGTCCGAGCCTTCTTCTCGCAGTGAGTGAAGGAGGGGTGGGAGACTTGCGTTTTTTGGTGCCTTCAGTTGTGGCCGGTTGCCCCAGGTGCAAGCTGCCCAGCATGGTGCATCACACTGCAGCCGCATTGGCATGCTGTGCTGGCGCGCCACGATGCAGCCCCAGTGGGGGCAGCAGGTTGCAATGAGGCTGCCACTGCCGCTGCCGCCCAGCACCGTCCTGACAGCTGCCTTGTGATCTGCAGGTTTGGCAAGTTGCAAAACTGCTACCGGCAGCCGCAGACGCGGGTGGGTCTGGCTGCTGTGTTGAGAGTGGCGAGAGGGATTGCATGCCATCCAACCTCATGGGCATTGATGCCACTGTTTGTGCAGGACACTTGCCCCAGCCCTTCACTGCTGTCACCCTGCCGCCCGCCCAACCCCTTCCACCCTTCCCTCAGTTTGCCTTCGTCACGTATGCGGCACCCGAAGCAGCCGTAGCGGCGCTGCAGGCGGTAGACGGCACGCTGTGCCCCGAGCTCAACCCCAGCGGCCTCATTGCAGCAGAATACCGGCGAGGATTGGGCGCCCGCCTGAGCTGTGATGGTGGCGCCGCCGGCCCAGCCCTCACTTTCCACCCGTCGGCAGCCGGGCCAGCGCACCAGGGCTTCCCTGGCACGCCCCCGCCGCCGCCCTACCCCCCAGGGGCAGCAGTGGTGTATGTGCCTGCGCCAGCACCCGGCCTCAACCAGGGCCTAGCAGCCTGGGGAGGCGGGGCGGTGGCAKGGGCCGGAGCGTGGCCAGCCGGCTGGCCCTCCCCCCGCCCCAGCTGAGGCGCCCTTCCGCCCTCCCCCGCGCCAGTTGAGGCACCCCGTCCCAAATGGTGTCGTAGTAGTACGCCCTTTCTCCTAAGGCGCCCTTTTTGGAACAGATGAACATGTACCGAGGATACTAAATAACCCAAGGTGGTAAACGTCACGAACTTCTCTCTTCCCTCCTGTATTGCATGCCGATACTGCATCAAGAACTTGTTTCCCTATAAAAGCCTGCCAAAAGCCTCTTGCCTTTTCCTTTCTGCCCCTTCTTCTGTGTTTCTGTGATCGCCCACTTGCGCTGCCCAGAGTCTACAGGCCCGCTGTGACGGTAACGGCGCCCTGCCATCTGCTGCTCAGCTGCGGGGAGGTGCATTTGCCTTACACGCAGGGGGGCTGGCGCATGAGGCATAAACAAGGCAGGGACTAGCTTGGGTGTGTTCACTGAGACTTTGGTAGCAAGTGCGGCACGCAGACACACGGGGCACGACAAGACACAATTCCAAAGCCTGCCGCGCACAGGCAGAAGCGCCGGCGGCTTTAGACAATGCAGAGCAGCAAGGACAAGCTGGTTCTAGGACAGACATTGGACAGTACACAGCGCTAAGGGCAGACACGGCATGCAGATTCTGGCGCACACTGCTGGGTTTGACTCTCGAAAAGTTTTATGGCTTTGCAGAGGGGATGGAAGAAAAGGGCTGGCAAGGTGGGTAGGGATGTTGACGGGGCGGCGGCAGGAGCCGCCGCGTCAGAAGAGGCGATAGCATCGGGGCAACTGGGCGCCATGCTGTTAGAGTGGCATGGCAGCCGCCCCTCCCTCACGAGGCGCATCACCGCAGCAGGCGGCGGCCGCCCGCGCTGAGCCGTCGGCCGCCGGGCGAAGGGGACGGGGAGGGGGAAGAATCGGAAGGACCATTGTAGGCCTGCACCTCTGGCTGGCCGCCGGAGCAGGCGCCGCAGGTGGCCTTGCAGTAACCGTTGTCCTTGATGAATGACTGGTCGCACTTGCCCCAGTCTGCAGGAGGAGGGGTGGGAATGGGATCGGAGCTTGAATGCAGAGGCGGAAGGGGATGACAGGAGCCAACTGCTCCCTGCGGCCACCATCACAAACCGACACCTTGCCCTGCCTTGCCGCTGGCTGGCCCTAAGCAATGCGCACCGCCTGCTCACCCTTCTGCTGCTGGCAGGAGTAGCTGTCGGGGGTGGGCACGTCGGAGCATCCGGGCTGGGGGGCGCTGGCGTTGGGGCCGCAGCGGCCGCTGCGAGGGGGAGGAGGGGAGGGGGAGGGCAGGCACAGAGGTGAGAGTTGTGTGGGCTGTGGGGCAGCAACGAGACTGGGCTGGCGTGTCAAGTTGTGGCCGTCTCGTGCAGCAGATCCCCTCCGCCCACACATGTGCAAGATTCCCACCCGGCCCTCTGCAAACTCGTTCAAGGCCTCACCAGGTCTTCTGGCAGTAGGGCTCGAACCAGCCCTCGTAGCACTTGCCCCAGTCTGCAGCAGGAGGGGGCGGTGGGTAGCAGGGCATGGTGAGGAGTAGCCATGGGTGGGAGGACGGGCAGCTGTACCTGGCTGGCCATACAAGGCATCCCGCCCAGCCCCTTGGCCCTCCTCCTTAACCCCTCCCAGCCCCTCCCCAACACCCACGCTCACCCTTCTGCTGCTGGCAGGAGTAGCTGCCGGGGGCGGGCACGTCCTTGCACTCGCCCTGCTGCTGGCTAGAGGAGGAGGTTGAGTTGCCAGAGGTTGAGTTGCCGCCGCTGGAAGCGGTGCCGTTGCCGCCGCCGCCGGTGCCACTGTCGTCGGCGCCGGGGGTGTCGGAGGTGATCAGCATGGGGTCGGTCTGGCCGTCAAAGGCGGTAACCTGCGGGGACAGGGATTGGCAGGTGGCAACAGGTGGGATGGTGGTTTGGTGGGGGCTGGGGTGGCAGGGAGCGTGGGCGGTCACAACTACAAGCACGCAGCCAGCAGGTATCAACGCTGGCCAGCCGCAGTCCAGAGAGGCAGACTTGCACAGCCCATTTAAAGCGAAACTAGTGCTCACCTTGCCAAAGGCAGGGTCCGAGATGGAGAACTGCACGCCGGCGGAGAAGGTGGTGCGCGGACCGTTGGCGCCGTTGGAGATGCCGCCCGACTGCTTGATGACATCGGTGGCAACGACCTCCTCGCCGTCGTCGCCCACAATCTGTTGGGAGGTGAATGGAGTGGAGAGAATGGCTGGGTTAGGGCAGCGTGCGTTGCCGTTGAGCTTCACCAGCAGTGCCCGACCAACGACACATGGTGCTTGACCGCGCGAGAGGACTGCATTGCGAATGACAGCCCTCACCTTGAAAACAGGGGCGGCTTGGGGCGCGGAGGGCATCTCCGACCCCAAGGGCATCTCCCACCCCCTTGCAACGCATTGCCAAAATGAAACGCCCAAACAACCTCACCTTGAAGGACAGGGGGGGCTGGGGCGCGGAGGGCATCTCCCAGGTGGCGCCCCACGAGTTGGACAGCGGCTGCCAGTCGGTGTTGGAGCCCTTGACCTGGGTTGTGGGCAAGGAGGGCAGGGATCGCACGTGAGGGCAAGATAGCCAAAGCCTGAGACGACGGCTCAGCGAGCAAGTTGCACTGCACACCTTGCAGTGGCAGAGGCTGGATGCAGGAGGGCGGCGGCACCGGGGAAGGGAAGGCGGCAAGCTGGCATCAGTGCCCCATGCCCTCAGGCTCACCGAAACGCTCTTCACTGCGGCGCGGCCGCCGGTGGTGTCGATGACGAGGCGCAGCCAGCCGCCGGCTTTGGTGAAATCCATGACAGACACCTGGAAAGGGGAGAGGTGAGGGGCGATAAGGGAAGGGTGACGAAGGGGAGGCAGTCGAGGCAGGCAGGCAGCCATGCGCGTCCGAGCACCCTGCAAGGCAAGCAGCTATGCCAAGCGCTCCCCACCACTGAAACTGTTTGCCCCTCCCACCTTCATGTCATCAGGAGGCGTGCACTCGATGCGGCGGTACTGCACCTTGATGCGGCCGATGCCTGGGTCGGCCATCTGGGGAGCGGAAAGGGGAACAGGGGGAGAGCTCATGAGGTGGCGTGTTGAAAAAGCCAAGGATGCCGCCTATGCCAGGGTCAGCCATCTACGAAAGAGCAGGCAGGGCGGTTGGCACGACTGAGCCACCTCTCCTCTCCTCGCCTCCCCTCCTTCCCCAACCCCTCCCTCACCCCAACCCTCCCTCGCCTTGGCAAAGGCCAGGCTCTGCACGTCGATGTGGTCGGAGCCGCACTCGGGGCACTCGTCGGAGATCATGACCGCGATGGACAGCGGCTTGCCGGCGGAGTCGGTCTTGCACAAGCCTGCACAGGACAGGAACAAGCGAGCGGCCAGGGCAGGAGGGCTGAGCAGCGGCTGGGTGCAGTACCACATCGAACAGCAGCCAGTGCTTTAGTTGCTGGCCGTCCCAGCTGCCGCACCGCGCCAACAGCACCAAGGCTGCAACCCATGCTGCACCGCTCCCGCCCGCCCCCTTGCCCGCGCCACCCACCTNGAGCGGTCATCGGCGCACTGCACTTGGAAGCACTGGCCGCAGCCGTGCAGCTCGTCCGACTTGTAAAACTGGTTGGAGGGCGCCAGGGCGGCAGTAGAGAAGTAAGGGCTGCAGGGTTGGGAGGGGGTGAGAAGGGCGGCCAGGTTGGGGCGGGTGAGCGGGCGGTTAGCTCAACGGTCGGCGCCAGCGGGCGGCGACGCGTGACATGGCACCTACAAAACCCAACCCTAACCGCTTGCAATGATGCCCCAAACTCACTATTTGTCCTTGGGGATGGAGCCGAAGCCGCAGGCGCCGTCCTTTGTGCCGAAGGAAGCAGAGGAGGGGTTCATGCCTGCGGGACAGCATGGGGGCGAAGGGGGGCGGCATGAGGTGCGGCGTTTCTGGCAGATTCCTGT
Organism: Chlorella ohadii; assembly: GCA_025026875.1. Classification (NCBI taxonomy): domain Eukaryota; kingdom Viridiplantae; phylum Chlorophyta; class Trebouxiophyceae; order Chlorellales; family Chlorellaceae; genus Chlorella; species Chlorella ohadii. Next base: position 488,690 of record JADXDR010000056.1, on the reverse strand, counting down.
GCGAAGCCTGGACGCAGAATGGACCCCCCAAAGTGGCTCCAAGAATCCAGAAAGCTTAGGGTTTGGGGCAGGCAGCTGCAGGGTGGTGCCCCAACTCAAGCTGGCAGGTGCTGATGCGACGTGGCATCCCAGCGTTGCCGCCCACCGCTCGGCGGCGCCATGCCGCCGCCGCCGCCGCCCGACTAACCGCCCTCAACCCCATGTCCCCAGCCCTGCAAGCTGCACCGCATGCACCAACGCACCGTCCTGCGCGCCGCCAAAGTGGGTGATGATGCCGCTATTCCAGGAGGAGATGGCCTTGACGGCGGCCGCCGCCGGCAGCTGGGCGAGCGCCAGGGCCGCCAGCAGCGCGATGGCCAGGCCACGGCCGGCCAGTAGCCGCTGGCAGGAGCGCTGGGGCCGCAGGGGAGCCATGGCGCGGCTGCAAGCCGTGGGTCAGACTGACAGACTGGGGTGCCCGGTGGGCGGGAGAGGTATGGGTCGCCGTGGTGGTGGGTTGACACGAAGAGAGACGGGAAAAAGAGGAAAGAATGCCGATGGAGTGAGCGCTGGCCGCAATTGGGGTGCCAGCCAGCATGCCGGTCAGCATGCACAGCGCGGGCGACCGCACCGCCGTCTAACCAGCTGCGTTGCAGCAACTCCCTTCTGTCGCGCTTGTGCGGGGCAGGAGACAGCAAGTGAACATGTGGGACGCCAAGAACGCTTCATATCTGCCTTAGAGGCCCAGAGAGTGGCTTGCAGCAGCACCATGGTGGGCAGGCGCCGACACAGCGGCGCTGCCGGTCGAGCGGCGGCAGGTGGCAGCGCCCCACGCGCCCAAACCGCCAGCCGGCCTGGACTGCTACGCTCCATTCCCTTGCCTGATGGGCATTGCACTAGCATCGAGTTTGTTTTTGCTGTGATCTGCCTGCGGCGGTGGCGTGAGCGGCGGCGGCGTGCGGCAGCGCCAGCGGCGGCAGCAACTCCTTTGCAGAAAGTGACTCTTCGGCTTCACGCAAGCCGGTGCCTAGTGCTGCTGAGCCTGGCGCTGAAGGCAACATCGCCGTGTGCTACAGCCCCTCTTGCACTAGCGGACGGCGGCAGCGGCGGTGCAAGGCGGCGGCGGCGGCGGCGGCGTGCCCTTGCAAAGCTGAGTGCTCTTTCCAAAATTCAGTAAATTCAGGGGCGAATGAATCAGTGTGTTGCTCCCATGCTGCGTGGCCCAGCCCGCTGCGTCTCGGCCGGTGGGATGGTAGCCGCGCCCACAGTCCACATGGAGGGGTTGCACGGCCAAATTGCCAATCTAGTTGAAGTCACTAGCAGAATGAACCGCCCCTGCGGGCGTTTGGGCGTCACTGCCCACCGCCGCCGGGCGGGCGCCGCAACGGCGGCCTAACCGCCTGGTACTGGCCCGACGGCTTGAGCAGATGCGTGCACGGCTTTGCCGCGACCTGAAGCGATGTTTGAACGCGGGGGTGGAGGCGCATGTGGTGCACAGGAGGCAACTGAAGCCATGTGGGGCGGCTGGCGCAAGAGGGTGGAAGCTGGGCGGTGCCTCCCCAGCTTCCCGCCGAGCCAGAGGGTGCCTGGTGTTGCAAGCAAAGCTGAAGCAGCCAGACTTTGAGCGTACGGATGCCATCTACGTATTTTTGGGCTCCCATGCAGCCAGGACTGTCTCATGCATGCAGCGCCCACTGACCCTGTGCTGCCGCTGCCACGGCTGCCTCCGCTGCATGCATCTGCTTCCGTGCCGTCCATGCCGTTCACAAGACAGGCAGGCTAGCAACGCATTGCTTCAAACACCAGAACGACTGCATGCTTCAATCCCCCTGAACGTCCGCTGCAATTGCCCGCTCGCGCCAACTGCCTTGCGCCAAACGCCGTGCACTGCTTGCTGCCGTGGGCGGCACTCCTCCAAGAGGCCAGCCTTTGGTGCAGCTGCTCAGGGACCAGCTCGGGCTTAGTGCCGAGTGTAGAACTGCATGAAGGGGTTGGCATTTTGTGGAAGAAGCTGTCGGATTTGTCGCATCCTGTGTATGCAGTAGCTCCGCAGAAGCCCAAACACTGAGGGGCGGCGCTGCGGAGCGGCGGCGGCGCTGCGGAGCGGTGGTGGCCAGCGGCAGCAGCCCGACATGCAAGCCACAGCAGCATTGGCACCGCAGCATCAGCAAAGCTGCCACACTGCTGCTGCAACCAGGGCCTGCACAGGTGTTCACGTCGCTGTCCAGCATTTCGTGCTCCTTCCAAACAAATACTGCAGTCCCCCCCTGTTTTCCCAACAGTTTTTAGCAGCATCAGCAGCAACGGCAGCGAAAGCATCGACAGCAGCAGTGATTTGCGCTCACGTCGCTGTCCAGGATATCGTGCTCGTCGCGCGTGCGCTGCTCCGCGGGGTTGTCCCCCGTGGTCACCTCATCGGTCAGCTGCGGCAAAGTTGGGTTGGAATGCTTGATCTCAGCCATTGGAAGGCGGTGGGCCTGTTGGCACGCTGAGTAGGCTGTGCACAGCACTAGCTCACAGCGCTTTGGGGGTCTGTGCAGGCGTGTCGGCGGCGAATACAAGTGAACTGCTCGGGCCCCGGCCAGCTGCATGCGGAATGCCGTTCCAGCATCAAGCGAAATGACCCAGTTTGTGCTTGTGCAACCCACCTGGCTCTTCCTGTCCGCGTTCTCGCGCGCCTTTACCTCCTGGCTGCAATGCACATGAGTGCAGGGCAGATTTTCTGCTCAGCAGCAAATGTGGCTGTGCACACTGCCCGCAGGCGATGCTGTTAGAACAGGGGCGGTCGCAGCTTGCCTCCTGTCTGCGTGAGCCCGTCATCTTATTTGATCAAGGTTGCACCAACCTGCGCCCCGCCTCAAACTTGGCGCGCGCCGAGGGCAGGCCCTTGCCCGGCCCGGTCAGGTCCTCGGGCACAAATGCGCCGTTCACTGCCTCAGTGGCACTGCAGATGGAAACAGAGATGGAAGAGGGAGGGTGAAGACGAATAAAGTGGTTGGTCCCCTCATGCCCTCCGTCATAAATGCGCCCTTCGCTGCCTCGGCCGCGCTGCATGGTATACATTCGACAGAGGAGCAGGAGCGCTGAGAAACGCAGAGTGACAGAGCAGCACCAGCAGCGCGGTTGGCGCTTCAAGCCCGGCAGCCTGCTGAGCAGCCAAGCAGGCTGGCTGCCCACCTGGAGGCCGCCTGCGACACCTTGCCGCTCACGTCGCCTCCAACCGTCTCCTGCACCGCCTGCGCCGCCCTGCATTGGAGCGGTGGGCAGCAGGGGCAGCCGCTGAGCTGGGCGTGCTAGGTGGAAGGGAACAACCAGGCTGACCTCTGGAGCGGGCAGGCCCTCTCGGCTAAGTCAGCCAGGTGTGAGCATGTGCTGCGGCAGCAAGGCGCCCCTGCACTTTGTGCAAGCTACAGAAGTCGCTCATACACATGCTACTGTTGCACCAAACAAGCAGATGCAGTGACACTAGCATCTGCACGGCTTGCCTGGAGGCAGCGTCTGAAATCTTGCCGCCCGCCTGGGCAGCGGCCTGCGGGTGGGAAGGGGGCAATGGCTCCAGCTTCACTAACGAGCATGCACCCTCCTGCTGAATATGCACTGCAATGCAAAGCAGCCGCTTTCCCAGTTAGTTAGTGGATGCGCAACAACCCCGCCCCACCTGCGACACGCCAGCCTTCATGCTCTCCATATCTCCGCCCGCGGCGCGGGACGCCTTCTGCTTGATCTGTTGGAGTAAAGATGGCCAAGCATCGCCGATTGGTGGGCGCAGCCTGCTACTGCGATTCAGGCTGGCAAGCGTTACACGCTGTTTGGGCTGCCATGCCAGCTGGTCGGCTGCACCGACCCAAAGCAAGCCAGATCGAAATGGCATGCTGGGCACAAATTATGGTTTGTCCTGACCACGCACCTCGCTCACGCCCTCGCGTGCCGACTCGCGCGCACGAGCAGTCACGTCCTGGGTGCCCCGCTTGGCGGCCTCGTACACCTGTGGGCCCGGGATGGCACAAGGGGTAGAGCGAAACCAACCGTCGGCAGTTGCGCAGGTGAGAAGCTTCTTAAGAGTGTGGAGGGCAGGGATGCAGCCATCTGGGGAAGCAGGGCGGCACCACACCCTGTCTCGCCCCTACGCAGACCCTATGCTGCTGATAACAGCGAACAAGCACCTGCTCAGCGCTGCTGATAACAGCGAACAAGCACCTGCTCAGCGCTCTCAGCGTAGGCGCTGGCCTTCCCCTTGGCCCCCTGCATCCACTCCCTGGCAATGTTGCAAAAGGCAGTGCAGGGGTGTGGGAGAGGCGAGGCACGTGGTCGGCGTGCCGCCATGCTGCCATCCGCAAGTGCATGCTGCGTTTTAGGCAGATTGAGCGGCTGGACCCAGGGCGGCGAAGGCAGGGGCAATGGCGCGAGTGAACAAATCCAGCAGGGGACTGCATGCATCCTGCCTCCGCGCTCACTTGGCTGGGTCGCCGCTACGGCGCGCCGCCTCCTTCATCTGATCATAGCTGTCCTCACGTCCAGCCTGTTAAGTTGTGTGGTGAGGAAGGGCAGTTTCCCTGGCGCAGGAGGCGATGCTCGAGCAGCAGGCCAGCGGCGGCGCGATGGTGCTGGCGGCGGCGGGCAGCAGCCGTCTCTGGGCCTCGGCATCGCTCACCGCCTTGCCAGTTGCATAGCTGCGTGTGCCCAGCGCCCCTGCCAGCCGCCCGCTGGCCCAGGCGGCCGCAGCCGGGGCGGCCGAGGCCAGGCGCAGATTGGGCGCCTTGGACAGTGCCTTGGACAGCATGCTGGCTGGTGTAGGTGGAGCAGGGTGGAGGGGGACTCGCAAGCAAAGGGTGCTTGGTTTGGGGCTGCGGGGCGACATGCCCGCTGGCTTCTGCCGCTGCTGGCTTTGGTGACGGCGGCGTTACAAGTGCCGCCACAGCCGGCGGTTGGTGGTTGGCCAGCGACAGCGGCCATGGCATCAGATCAAAGGTCTACAGAGTAGCGCTGAGGGGCGGGCGGCCCGAAACGACAGGGCAGGGCCACTGCCGGGAGGGAGTGTGCCGAGCAAAGGCAAGGTAAGAGGGGCGGGCTGAGGGCGTGGTAGCAAAAGAGGGCGCGCGAGCGCGGCGCACAATTGCCGCGCCGCGCCGGTGGTGGCCAGTGCATTCAGTGTACAGGGTTGATAGAGGGATGCGGTGGGTTTGGGCCGCACAGGGCGGCCGGTGAGTAGGCAGGGAGGGCGCAAAGGGCTAGTATACAGGAAGCAAAGAAGGCAGGGAGGCAAGGCATGCATGGGAATGGGTGCCACCACACAAAGGGTCTCACAAGTGTCATAATCTCTGCCCAGCCGCGGCCGGGCTAAATACTGGGGGGCTGAGCGGGCGGGGCGCGGCTGCTGGGTTGGCAAAGCAGCCAAGCTGAGGCGTCTGCACCAGCAGGGCACCGTGACAGGGCAGCAGCAGCTACCGCAGGCGCCCCAGCGGCAGAGGGAGGCGATGCACCGCCGGCACAGCAGCGGGTGGGCTGCCTGCTACTGCAGGCGCCCCGGAGCAGCAGCTACCGCTGGCGCCCCGGCGGCAGTGAGGGCGGGTCTGAGCCGGGGGGCGGCAGGTCGAGGGTGCGCGTGAGGTCGCACCGCTGTTCCAGCTGCCGCAGCGTGTAACCGGTGATCATGAGCCAGTACATCAGCTGCAGGACAAGGAGATTTGCGGGTGGGCAATCGTAGGGTTAGGTGGAGGAATGCGTTGCAGAAGTCAAAGGCGTGTAGCCCGTGATCATGAGCCAGTACATGAGCTGCACAGAGAATTGGGAAAGGACACAGTCAGGTGGGACGGTTGCAAGTAGGCTGCCACAGGTCGACAGGCAGGCAGCTGCGACACCGTGGCACTTGCTAGCCGTGTCCAGAACAAAGCGCTGATGGCATACAGCAGTGGCCAGAAGCCGTCCCTGCAGAGGCAGCAAGCCAGCAGCTGCCACCGCACCTGTGCCAGCTCCCCCGCCGTGCAGTCGCTGGTGCCGCCCTGCCACGCCTCCTCCTCCATGCCTGCGCAAGCCACAAGAACAGCACGAATGGGTTGCAAGCACTGCACAGAACGGCGCGAGCTGTCCTTTGGGGTTGCAGCAGCAGGCGAACGGCGCGTACTTCACACCCATGCAGCACGCCGCGAACGAAACAACCAGCGAATATCGCAGGCTCTCATCCACGAGCCGCGTCACAAACTGGTTCATGGCTTATGGCCCCTGACCACCGCAATTTGCCCACCCCAAATGAATCAAATCCAGCACACTCTCACCCATGAGCCGTGTCACAAACTGGTTCATGGCCTCCAGCACGTCCTCGCTGGCGCAGTCGGTCAGGGCAAGGAGCTCCTCCTGTGACAGATGAGGGGGGACGGCCAACGTCATGTAGGCAAAATGCAACCCGCGCCAAATATCGGCAGGCATGAGGCACTTCACCGGCGAGAGGCACTTCAAATAGTCAAGCAGCTGGTTGCTTGCCCGTACGCTTCCTCTCAAACCGGCAGCCAAGCTACAGCTGCAGTTCCGCAGCATGCATTCTTTAGCATGCATTCCTTCTCACCGGCGAGAGGCACTTGAGGTAGTCCAGCAGCTGGTTGCCGGGCAGCGGCTCCCGCCGCATCGCTGCCTGCGCCTCCTGCGCCGCCTGAGCTGCCTCCATCTGTGGGAGGGTGTGTCAGCAGGTGGGCAGCCAATTTGAGTTGCGGTAGGCAGGTAGGCAGCAGGCAGGCGCTGTAGCGGCAGCACGGATCACGCGTGACCATTAGCCTATCCGATGCACAACGGCTCTGTGAACATGCAAACGCCGCTCTCCTCCGCCGGCGGCTGCAACGCTACATCGCGCCACTGGCAATGCCACACATGTGTCGCACCTGCTGCCGCAGGCCTGCCAGTTCGGCGGCGAGCTGCTCAGCGTTCAGACAGCTAGCAACCAGCAAAGCGGCAATCTTCAAGGAAGATCAAGGGGAGGAGAATGTCCTACCTGCTGCCGCAGGTCCGCCAGTTCGGCTTCGAGCTGCTCAATGTACTGCAGGGCGGGCACCACCTCCTTTCCATTCTCATGGTGCCACCGCAGCACCTCCCCCTCNACCCGCATTTTCNGCACAAGAAAATAGGACAGGGTTGGTACCAGGACCGCAATGAGCAGCGAGCAGTCCAGGCAAGCGTTCAGGAGCATCCGGGCGCAGAGGGCAGAGCAAGGCAAGGCGGCGGCAAACTGCAGCACGGCGAGTGGCCGGCTGGTCTGCAGTACGTACGCTGCAAACAAGACGCCTTCAAGCTTGCGCTGCTGAAACACTTCATAAATACACCCAGTCTGCCCTCGCACCTGCGACCCGGGGGCATAGGCTGTCGTGTCTAGAGCGCTGCTGCCGCTGCCGCCGCCGCCGCCTGCGCTAGTGCTGCTGGGCAGGCTGCCGCTTGCCGCATAGCTGCTGCTGCTGACCAGCTCTGGAGAGTCCAGCAGCCCGGATGGAAGCTCTGCCAAGCTCTGAGTCAGGCCCAGCCGCGTCCACGCGTTGGCAAACCTGCAGTGTGTACGCGAATCGGCAGCTGGCCTCATCATTTAAACACAGCTTCAGCTGACTGAGCGGCAGCATGAGCAGCAGCAGACGATGTATGGCAGCATCCGCTGCATACACCAGCCAACAGCACCCACAGCATGCTAACCAGCCATCCAACAATACATCAGCAGCAGTAGCACAAGAGTGATCTTTTCGCTCACATGTACCCGCTCATCAGCACGCTGTACATGAGCTGCGCCAGGTTTTCGGCCTCGGTGGAAATGACGACCCGGAAGAACTGGGGCGGCAGCGTGCCCAGCATGTTGGTGATCGTCTGGCGCTGCAGCAGGCGGGGCGGGGGTGCGGGATGTGGGGTTGGCAGTTGGAACTGGGTGCACGTTGCCGTGGTGCTGCAGGCAGCACTACGCAGCAGGCTGCACGCTGCACGCACTACGCAGCTGGCTGCACACATAGCTACCTCTGCTGCCAGTCCATCCTCAATGCACTCACCATGGCGATAATGACCTCTGGGTGGGCGTCCGCCTCGAACTGCTGCATGATTTCGGGCGAGGCATCTTGCACAAACCTGCTCCAGCAGGGTGGGAGGAATCGTGCGGAGGGGTGGGGCGAGGCGGCGGGCCTTGCAGGGCAGCTGTTGCAGCAGCGTAAGCAGCGCCTGGATTCTGGCGCAGCATCAGAACCAGCCAATGCAGCTGATCACTCACATGGTGAGCACCCGGAGCCGCTCGCTGCTGCTGAACAGGGAGTCTCCCCCTGCGCCGCCAAACGCCGCCGACGCCGCCGCTCCCCGCCACCGCCGCGGACCGCGGGTCTGCCGAGCCTGGCGGGCTTGCAGGCGCCTGCTGCTGCGTGGGCGGTGCAGCCAGGCCGCAGCGGCGTAGGCCGAGCCGGCCGCGCGCGAGCGTGCGCTTCGCTGCTGCCGGAAGCGGCCGGCATTGCAGCTGACGGCAGTCGCTGCACTTTTGCACGCTACCAGCAGCATGGTGGGCCCGCGGGCAGGCGCAGGGCGGAGCTGGGGTTTGCAAGTCGCGCTTGGGAGGCCCAGGGCCTCCGGCGGGCAGACACAAGCCTGTAAATGGTGTGTGCAGTGTACCAGTGCGCTTGCCCGGGCGGTTTGGGCTCTCCTCCCGCCTTCCGCCTCATGCTCGCAGCACCCAGCAGGCTGGCTTGAACCCAGAATCCCCGCCTGCAGGCCGACTCGCTGCCACAGACAAGCTCGCGTAGCATCCCAAGGTGCGTGGCTGGGGCCGCGAGGGGCTTGCACGGTCAGCCGCCGCCCGCCGGCCAGTGGCCCAGCTTGCAAGGGGCTGCGGGCGCTTGCACGCCCCGCGCTAGCTTCTGAGGGTTGATGGGCGGTGCATGCCGCCTTGCAACTTCAGACTTGCGGCCCAAGGAGGCACCCGTTAGGTGGCAGCTGGGTCAGGCGCCCTGGTGCCCTTGCTGGTCCCCCAGTCCCTGGGCCGGGCATGTGTGCGACCTAGTGACCGCCTGCCGCCTCCCCGGGCCGCGCCCCGCGCAGGCTAAGTCAAACCGCCGCCGCCATGAGCGCCGCCGAGCAGCGTGTCCCCGCCCTCGACATGGGCGTGCTGGAGGCCGTGGAGCGCAAGCAGTCGTTCACCAAGAAGATGAGCAAGAAGATCAAGGTGAGGGATGGTTGATCTGGCACTCAGCAAGTTTCAGAGCCCTTGCGGCAGCGGCAAACGCCCTTTTGAACGCGCCCACGGCGCCGGCGCCCGGTTAACAAGGTTAACAATGGGCGCCGCGCGGGGGGCGGCCGTGGCGTAGTGCAATGCCCGCCTGCGCGTGGCCGTGCCGTCCCGGCTGGCAACAATCATCACCGCGGCATGAGTTTCCAATACAGATCACCGAAGCATCTGTCCTCACTGTTGTTGCCGCCATTGCCCCCCTCCCACAGAACCTGGTGACCCCGCGCAGCAAGCCGGGCAGCCCCACCGGCCACCTGTCCAACTCCTCCTCCTCGGCCTCCCTCATCCGCGTGCCCTCCCTGCCCAAGGCCGCCCCCAAGCCCGCCGCCCCCGAGCCGGTGAGGGCCATGCGCCAAGGATGCCATGGTGGCACGCTGCATTTGGCTGCTGAAGTTGCAAGCAGGGTGGCTGCTGGCCAGCGTGCCCATGCCTCGCTAGCGCTCTCACCGCCGCTGCAGACTGCTGCGCTCAGCATCACTGTGCTCTATCCAGAGCCTCAATCCTCCTCAACCCAACAACTTCTCTCGACCCACCACGTTTACCCTGTGCAGGCCAAGGCTGAGGCTGCCCCCAAGGCTGCCGAGGAGCCTGCCGCCGAGCCTGTGATCCCGATTGTGGCGGCCGATGTGTCGGCCGCCATTGCCGAGCCCGCTGCTGAGCCTGCTGCGGCGGCAGAGCCGGCCCCTGCCGAGCCCGCCCCTGTGGCGGAGGCGCAGCCCGCTGCCGAGGAGGTGAGCAGCGCATGGGAGAGCATTGGTTGGATGGCTTCTCAGACAGACAGCTTGCATGTGGGCTGGTGCTCTGTGGCTTCCCAAAAAGGCGAAAAGGCAGCTAGCCTAGCACCCCTGTTGAGCTATAGTCATGATCGTCGTGCTTGCATCGCTCTCAACTCACCATGCCGCTCTCTTACTCCACCGCAACCCACTTGCTGCCATCTCCACCCCGCTACCTGCCCGCAGAAGCAGGCTGAGCCCGAGGCAGCCAAGGCACGCGGCGGCANGCCCCTTNCGNCCCCTCNTCACGGTGGCGCTGCTGGCTGCGGCCGCCGGCGCGGCCATCGTGCTGGGTGGCAGCGGCGCCGCCGCCAAGGCACCCGCAGGCAAGCGCGGCTCGTGGCGCAGCCGCCAGTGAGGCAGCTGCAAGCGATGCCGCATGGCGTTGCTGCCAGTGAGGCAGCCACAGCGATCCCTGTTGAGCACGGCCTTCCAGTGAAGCTGTGCCTGTGCGCACACGAGGCCTGCTGCCTGCGTGTGCGGCCCGCCCCCCGGGCTGAGGCAGGCTCCCAATACCGCTGCCGTGGTGCAGGCCGCCGCTGACGGCCACCGCTGGTGCGCCCAAGGGTGCCTCATGAGGCGGCGGCAACCCTCTGAGGCAACCCTCTGAAACCCAGCCAAATGGGGGCTAGGGCCAGCCCTCCCCCTCGGCATGACACACAGAACTCCCCTGTTGATTAGAGCTGTAGCTTTGATTGTCTCCCTTCGAATGCAGCGGCCGTCCCATGCCGCTGCGCCGTGTTGTGCGTATTCATCCTCCAAACTAGCCCGCCCCTGCTCTTCCACCGCACACCGTCTGAGAATGAACGACCCTGTGCTTTTCCTGCCCGCTCTAGCTGACGTTAGCTGACCCGCCGCCGCCCCCTGCCCGCTCCCATGTACATGCACATGACTGCCCTCTGCCGATTGATCCAAACACTGGTCTGCCCCCATCCGCTTCTTTTCCGGCCGCCCCAACTCTGTGGCGAGGCAGGCAGGCACCCAGCCTGCTGCCGCGCCATTTGGAGCGCCGTCAGTGGAAACCGATTACATTCATCCCTGCCCCCTTCCAAAGTACCACCCCATTCCATCCGAGTCGAGTGCTGTAAGTGTCACGCAGTATGCAGGCAGGAAGAGAGAAGCAGCCCACAGCAGTGGGGCCCAATATCGGAGCGTCCATCAGTCAGTTTACAGGCGGTTCGCAGGTCGGTCAGTCGGGTGGAGTGCAGGTCAGCTGGGCGCTGAGGTCACAACTTGTCTGCCAGCCATGCAGCGCGGGTCAGGTGGGTGCTGCCANGCCCAGCGCACTGCGCAAGTCAGGTGTGCGCTCGTGCCACAACTCATCCGGCATCAGGGCACCAGTCATGCAGGCGCCGCCAGCGCAGCACACTCCTTGATGCGGCGATCCAGCCGCTGCACCAGCGGGTCGTCGGGCGCATAGGCCCCGCTGCGGCACAAGCAGGACAACGGAATGTGCATCACTTGCAGCAGCGGGGCCTACGCACCCGTGTGCTTTGGCCTACGCAAGCAGGGGGCGGCACAGAGCAAAGGGCATGCATGGTCCTTGCTGGTCCTTGGCCCAGGCCAGCTCCCATGCTCCTAGTGCTCACAACCAGCCGCTGCCCCACGGCTCCCAGGCAGCGGCTCCACTTGCCTCAGCCCACGCAGCCAGCCAGCCTCTACACTGCCTCAGCCCACGCAGCCAGCCAGCCTCTACACTGCCTCAGCCCACCCACCCAGCCAGCAGCCGCCCACCTGCTAAGCAGCAGCTCCCGCTCCCGCAGCAGGCGCTGCACCGCCTCGCACAGCTGGCCCTGCAGCACCACGCCGCCCGGCGCCTGCGCGTGGTGCGCACCAGCAGCCGCTGCACCTGCTGCACCCGCTGTTGGAGGCCCCACAGTCCTCCCTGCGCCTGCAGCTGCGCCGCCGGCGGCACTGTTGCTGTTCTCCTTGCCGCCGGCGGCAACACCGCTGGCGCCGCCGCCCGCCAGCTGCAGCGCATGCAGCTGCTGCTTCAGGGCGTTCATTTCAGCGGCGTCCCGACGAGCAGCCAGCGCCTGCTCCTCAGCCTGCAGGGGTGGGCAAGGCAGTGGCAGTGGTACCTGCCTCACGTCAGCCTGCTGTTTGTACTGGACTCAGCCAGGCACCTGCAGCTTCCCAGGCAAGAACTGGGCCAGGCAAGAAAGTGCCCAAACAAAATTACTGCACCCACCTGCAGCTTGGCCAGCTCGGCGTCCAGCTGCGCCCGCTTCACTCCCACCACCTCAGTCGCCATCTTTGCCCAGCCAGCAAGCAGGCAAACGCACAACCGTGAAGAACACAGCTGGCGAGGAAAACAACCTCACAGAAAAATCCACGCTAACCTGCAGCTTGGCCAGCTCAGCATTCAGCTGCGCCCGCTTCACGCCCACCACCTCGGCCAGCTGGCCCTGCAGCAGCGCCACCTCCTGGGCCAGGCGCACCACCTGCAGTGTTGCAGTGGGCGATGCATTGGGCAGATGGGTGATTTGCAGTGATGACAGATCTGCAGTGGGTGATGCAGTGGGCGGTGGCGGCAGCAGCAGGGCAGCGGGGGTGAGGCGGCAGGCATGGCTGCCGGGTGACGGGTGGAGACGCACCGCAGCTGCAGGTTATAGTTGGTACACATTCTCACCACCATTCCCCCACCCCAAATATAGCCCCAAAAGCCCTGCACCCGCCTGCTGCTTGTACTTGCGCTTGGCATCCGCCGCTTTGACCGCCCGCTGCTCAGCCGCCGCCAGCGTGCTCTGCAGCGCCGCCAGCTCAGCCGCCAGCCGCCCCGCCTCGCTGGCATCATGCTCCTCCTTACGTCGGGCCAGCGTTCGCTCGGCAGCCGCCGCCTTGGCCTCCGCTGCCGCCGCACGCTGCTCCGCCACCGCCGCTGCCTGCCCCAGCGCCTCCCTCCGCTGCGCCTCCAACTCCAGCTGATGCTGGCACTCGGCCTGCAGGCGCCGCACAGCTGCCTCCGCCTCCGCCACCCGCCCAGCGTGCTCCCGCTCCAACTCCCGCCGCCGCCGAGCAACCGCCTCCTCTGCAGCCACCACTTTGCGCTCCCGCTCCTCGGCGGCAGCCAGCACCTGCCGAGCCTTGGCATCCAGGGCTGCATACTCGCTGCGAAGGGAGGCAGAGTCAGCATCTCGCTCCGCCTCCCGCCGCCGCCAAGCGTCCTCCAGCNGCCGCCTGTTGGGGTTTGCAGGGTAAGAATCGATCGTGAGATGAACTGGCCAGCCATTGATGCCAGCCGCCGCTGGGTTGCTACATCATTACTGGCACATATGAACCGACATGGCCGACTGAAGAGGCGGAGCATGCCGAGCGCATGCAGAGCGCGGGCATCAAAATTCACAAACAACATAGCAGGCCGGCCATGGGTCCTGGCACAACGTCCTGCAAAAAGCGGAATGCATGGCCTCACCACCACCACAGCAGCCCACCACCAGCACCCATTTCCCAGCACCCACCATGCGGCGCGCCTCGCGCTCCTTGAGCTCCCGCCGCCACTTGGCCTCCTCCTCTTTCTTCCACAGCTCCAGCTCCCAGGCCGCCTCAAACTCAGGCCCAGCCACCAGGCTGTTAGTGCCCAAAACTGCAGGGGCAGGGGCGCCGCCGCGTGCTGCCACAGCTGCAAGGGCGCCACCAGCAGAGGGCAAGCCAGCTGCAGCCGCAGTGGCTAGCGCGGGCGGCTGTGCCCCCAGCTGCTGCCGCTCGCCGCCGCCGCCTGCCGCTTGCTGCACAGCGCCGGCGGCAGAAGCAGGCCGTGAATGTGCACCCGCTGGTGCGGCCACTGCTGCAGCTGTCTGAGCGCCCGCTAGTGTGGGCAGGGCGGCTGGCCCTGCTGCAGCCGCCACAGCCGCTCCTGCATCCGCAGGCAGCTCAGCGGGGCCAGCCTCTTCAAGAGACATGACGAGGTGCAGGGTGCCGATCTGAACGCGCTCGTGCTGGGTGGGATCCGCCGCAGCCGGCACCAGTGCAAACACGCCCGCCCGCCCATCCACGCAGCTCTCCTGCGGTGCATGAGCAAACGAAGATGCAACGTTAGGCATGCTGTTACGGGCCTGCCTCTTCGAGGCTACTGCCCAGCATGCATTGTGCTCCTACCAGTGCATCGCGCCATACCCACCAAGCTAGCCTACCACCCGCCCGCCTGCACCTCATATCAAATCAGATAAGTATGGAATCTGTACCTGCAGCAGCGGCCCGAGCGGCACATGGGCGCGCCCCAGCAGCAGATCATCAGCCAGCGCCTCACGATGATAGACATCTATCGTCATCACCACGCCGCTGCAGGCAGCAGGGAAAGTGATGAAGGTCGAAGCAATGAGCAGTGCCAATATGGCCGAACACCAGAACGCTTGCCTCACACAATACAAACAGTGCTGTATGCTGGGGTGCAGGAGCATTGTAGCAGCATTTAATGTGTGTCTGGCATTTGAAGCAAAGCAAGCCCACCGCAGCAGTCGATATGGGGCAACCAGAGCACCCACCGTGCCAGCATCGCCGCAACCGCCATCAGGCCTGCGCTGAATTCGCAGCTGGCCTGGCCGCCATGCAGTGCCACTGCTGAGCCACGCGCCACTGCCACAGGCTGCGTCCGCAGCGGCGCCAGCCGTGGCGGCACTCGGCCATCGCTCTCACGAATGAGGGCTGCACAAGTTGAGTTGAGGGGTGGGGGTGGGCAGCAGGGGATGGAGCAGCAGCTTGGGGCAGCCCGGCACCCGCTGGGCCGGCCAAAAGGCATGCCAACCAGCGTGCTTAGCTGGCACAATCTTGCAGCAGACGCGCTGAGGCACCTCTCCTGACCAGCACCCACCTGCCAGCTCTTGCGGCAGCTCCAGCTCGAGCACAACAGAGGCCAGGTTCAGCGGCAGACGGCCCGCCTCAAACCGCCGCAGGTCAATGCCAAGGCTGAAGCGCCGCAGCACGCCCTCCGCCACCAGGCCTGCGCTCAAGCCGCTGGCTGCCGCCAGCAGTGCCTCGTCGGCAGCGACTACCTCCATGCTGCAGCGGCTGGGTAGGTGGAAGGGCTGGCAACGGCTGCCTGCCGGCGGCGATAGCCGCTGTGCTCCGCCGCCTCCCGGCCACAGGCTGCTCCTGGGCGCGGCGCTGCTCCCGCGCTCCTGCTGGCAGAAACCGAGAGTCTTCGGCGGTATGGGGGAGGGCTGCGGCAGCCGCAAAGCGTTGCGCCCCAAATTCTTTGCGCGCGTCGTTTGAGTTTCCCACAAGCGGGAGGGGCAGCGTGGACTGCAAACAGAAGGGGACCGCGCATGTGACAGCCAGTGCCCGGCCCTTCACCCACAGCCTGCTGCTGCCCTGCCGCCAGCGCGGCGCAGGCGGCGGGCGCAGCAGCCTGCTGCCTGCTTTTCCTCAACAACCAGTGCTTGTGCAGCTGCTGCCACTGCCTCCCTCCGGTGCTTGCCAGGGCCCGGTGCCTCGGTGCGCATGCTGCTGCTGTAAATGTACCTTGCCCTGCACTCGTACTGCTACTCATGTGCCGCATGCCCGCCGCCTCTGCTTCATTCGGCCTGCCACAACTTCCCAACGTCACACGCGCACGGCAGATTGGTTGGATGCGATGTTGGTGTACACACGGGGGAAGGGAAGGTGCAGGGTGCAGGCAGGACAGGGCTAGGAC
>JADXDR010000056.1:461676-472527 GCA_025026875.1 Chlorella ohadii | reverse complement strand
AGGGGCCGGGGTTGGGAGCTGGGTGCAGGGGCAGGTGGGAGACGGCAAAGCGGGCGACGGGAGGCGGAGACGGCAAGAGCCGGCCAGGCGGTGGGGCAAACCCTAGAGCGCCTACTTGCGACATACGCGGCCACCAGGTCCCGTGTGAGCCTGTTATTGATGTCGATGCGCTCCTGCAGCGTGTCTGGCACCCGCACGCCCCCAACGCGGGCCGGCTGGGGAGCTTGAGGCGGCTCCGCCATTTCCAAACAACCAGAGGAGCCCTGGGCTTTGGCAGGCACAGGCAGAGGTGTGGCGCACAGCCCAGGCCGCTGAAACAGCTCGCATGCGGGCTGCGCCCAGTTGGCGAGCGGCGGCGGCGCCGCGCATGCTCGATGCTCGGAAAGAGACGGTCGGTTTCTGAGCAGTGTTTGCTCGCTTGGCCTGTTCATGTCCCCTCCTCTTGCGTTCAGCTGCCCTCCTCTTTGCCTTCACTGTTTGAACCCGGAATCATCTCAACGAACCAATTGTGTTTAAACAAAACTTGCAGAAGAGGGGCATGGCGGGTACTGGATGGCTGGAATCAAAGGCCAATCAGGAGGAAAGCAAGGCAAGGTGTAGAGAAAACGGTTGCACTCAGGAAGGCAGCGGAGAGGGGAGCGGTGCTAACTCAGCCAGCTGCGCTCGTACATGGGCGGCGGCAGCAGGCGGCGGCAGCGGCAGCGCGCCCCAAGCGCTACGCCTGCATGCATTGCCGCGAAATTGGGATCACCCACACGCTGCCCGGCGCCTCTGGAAGCAGCGGGATGCCGCCCAAAGCAGCTGCAGAGGCGGCCCTGTTTGCGGCGGCCGAGGCGGGCAGCGTGGACAAGTTCCAGCAGGCTGCTGCGGCTCTTGGGGATGTCGAGTTGAAGACGCTGCACGATGCCAGCGGCAGCAACGCCCTGCACCTTGCCGCCCGAGCCGGCCGCACCGAGCTGTGCAAGTGGCTGCTGGAGCACGCCCATTTCGACATCAACGCCCAGGATGCCGCAGGTGGGGCCGCCCAGCTGGCCGCCAGGGGCCGCCGCCGCCGCCAAGCGCTGGCGCCGCCGCCTGCCCAACGCAAGCCCGCCTCCTCGCCCCGCCTGCAGGCAAGGGCAGCACGGCGCTGTCGCTGGCCATCGCAGGCGGCCACATTGCGACTGCCGAGGCGCTGCTGGAGCACAGCCCGGATGTGAACCGGCATGGGGAGGGCGATGCACCCAGCCCGCTGCACCTGGCTGTGGCGGGCGGCCATGTGCAGCTGGCGGAGCGGCTGATTGCGGCAGGCGCAGACGTGAATGCAGCCAGCAGCGACGGCACGCCGCTGGAGCTGGCGGCGGCGCGGTCAAACGCGGCGGCGGTCACACTGCTGCTGGGTGCTGGCGCGGCGGTGGATGCCGCGTCACGCAAGGGCGTCACTCCGCTGTTCTTGGCCACTCTGCTGGGCACCAGCCCAGAGTGTGTGCAGCTGCTGGTGGATGCGGGAGCGGACGTGAATGCGCGGGCCATGGGCTCGTTCACGCCTCTGCACGTGGCGGCAGAGGGCGGCAAGACAGCCATTGCTGAAGTGCTGCTCAAGGTAGGCAGCGGGATTCTGCCTTGCTTTCTTGCTATTCCTCTTCAGGTGCTCCGGGCTGTGTAGCAATTGAGCGGGAGCAGCGGTCGATGCTGCAGGTGGAATATGCCGGTACAACTGGCAGTGGCCGGCTGCTGCACGTGCATGGCGCTGCTCAGGGCGGGCACGCGCTGTTGACTGCTGTTGCTGCTGCTGCTGCTGCTGCTGCTGCTGCTGTGTACCAAACCAGCGGATGGATGCAGTGTCAAAGCAGGCACCCTTGACAGTTGCTGGCTTCTGTGTTTGCATGGTGTTGCACTGGAGCGCTGTTGAGATCTCATGCTGGTGCAACGGCCGAGTGCTGCAGCCATGCAGCCACATCTCCAGCCACCCGATTGCCAACGCCCTCCCACCTTCCCTGTGCTCCTCCCCGCAGGCGGGCGCCAATCCGCAGGCAAAGGACGAGCACGGGCACACACCCGCCCGCGTGGCAGGCATGCACGGCCACCGCAAGCTGGTCGAACTGCTGCTGGGGCGGACGGGCGAGGCAGGCGGCAGCAGCAGCGACGCCGGCGCTAGCGGCAGCGGCAGCGGCAGCGGTGCAGGCGGCAGCAGCAGCGCTGTGGATGATTTCATGGCCAGCAGCAAGGACGCGCTGAAGGAGCGAGAGGCCAAGGTGGGCGGCTGGTGCTTGTTGCTGCACTGCTTGCCGTGTGCTGTGCTGTGCTGCACAATGCTGCCAACTTGCATTGCCGCCCAATGTGGCTGCCGTTCCCTCCTGCCACTGCCTCGCTAGCCTGCCCACCATCTTGCTGTCTCTCCATCTAGCTGCCTCTCCATCATGCTGCCACCATTGGCACTGCTGCCGTCGCTCCTGCCGCTACGCCGAAGACCGCCAGCACCCTCTATCTTCCTGCTCCTTCCTCCACTGTTATGCAACTGCTCCTTCCACTCTGCGCTACAGACCGCCAGCACCAGCGATGGCGCAAGCGTGGTCACCGTGCCGCAGCCAGAGGTGCCCGATGAGGCGCTGGCGGATACCTTCAAGCGCAAGGGCAATGTGAGTAGGGGTTACACTGGGGTTGTGTGGGGTTTTAATGGGGTGACAGCCGTGCACGGCTGCTGCAGTGCAGCCTGCGGCAGCACAGCATCATATGATGCAGGAGTTGTGTCTGGCGGGGCAGTACGAGACGGCGCGTTACCGCTGGAGATTCTTGCTCGCTGTGACTGTTTGCTAAACTGCATGTATCCGCCTGTTAATCTTCTCTGTGCAGGAGATGTTTGTTGCGGGGCAGTACGAGACGGCAGCCAAGCTGTACGAGCTGGCGCTGTCGCACTGGACCAAGTGAGGATAAGTGCTGCGTTACATTGCCCGGGCATAAGACGGAATTGGTGATGTTTCTGCGGGGGTGGGTCGCCCGCCTGCCGTGTTTGCTCTGGACCAAATAAGGCCTACGGCGGTTTGTTGTTGTTGCAACGTTGCCGAGCTACCTTTGGAGTGCCTTGCTGCGCTGGGCGTGGCCATCAGCTGCCACTCAACCTATATGCACTGCCACCACACCGAGGGTGCCTTCATTGCTTGGAGTTCTTGCTGCCCTGGGCTTTGCCTGCCATTAGCTGGCACTCAACCTATACGCAATGCCACCACACCAAGGGTGCCTTCATTGCTGCTCTCCGTGTCTGTAGGAACCCGGTGGTGTGGAGCAACCGCGCCGCCTGCTTCCTGCGGCTGGACAACTACGAAAAGGCGCTGCAGGATGCGCAGGTGCGGGTTCTGGTGCTGGCACGGCTGGGGTTTGGGTTGCCAGGTGCTTGCAGCAGCGGAGCGACCTAGGTCTGTGCAATGGTGGTCAAGAAGCATGCTGGATGCGCAGGTGGGCTGTGTGTGCACCTAGGGCGGGGCAGCTTACAGCTACATCTGTGCAGTGCCAGCATGGTAGTTTTGGGTTGCCAGGCGCTTGCAGCAGCGGAGCGACCAGCGTGGACTTAGAGTCAGCAATGCGCAGATGCTGCCGTGTGCTGGGCAGCTGCAGGCCGGCACTGAAATGTGCATGCTGCTATCCGATTGTCGCAGATTGCGCGGGCGCTGGACCCTAAGTATGTCAAGGTGAGAGAATGGTTCCTTTCTTTACATTTAGCCGCGCCCTGCATGATACCTGTATGCCTGCAGGTACTGTTTAAGGTATTGGCTTTTCGGTCGCGTGTGCTTGCGCTCCTCACCAGCCGCTTTTTGACAACCGACATGCAACTCACTGCACAATATTGCATGCCCTATCCCGCCAGGCCTGGTATCGCGAGGGGCGGGCAGCAGAGGGCCTCAAGCGGTGGGAGGATGCAGCCACAGCTTACTACCAAGCTGCGCAGCTGGAGGCAAGTGTTGACTGAAAGACAGGCCAAAGAGTTGATGCATTGCAGGCTGCCGGGCATTTGTGGCTGCCTGAGGAAAACGGCATGAAACGAGTGTAGAGCGTCACTTGCTTTCGGTGATATAAAACCTGCTGCTGTCCCAACCGCCCCCTGACCTGCAGCCCAGCAACGAGGAGTTCATCCGGCTGACCAAGGAAGCCATCCTGGAGGGCCGCAAAGCGTACCAGGCGCAGCAGGGGCAGCAGGCGGACAGCAGCGCGGCGCCGGCAGGCGGCGGTGCAGCGGGCGGGGCTGCAGCGCAGTGAGTGATCTTATTTGCAACTTGCATCGTCTTGTTCGCTGATGCCTTGTCGCCACGCACACTGCTGTTGTTACAATGTTATCACCGGCCAATGAAACTGCCGATTGGACAGGGGAGGGGAAGCTGAGATTTCCAAGGCAGAGCGCACACAGCAGCCGCAGATGGCTCTACTCTAATGCAAGTGTGTCCTCAGCAGATGAAATGTGCGGCAGCGCCGAGGCCAGGCTCTGAAGCTCCCAATCGAAGCTGCTGTTGGCGCTGCTCAGGGCTGCGGGCAATGGGGGCGGTGGCAGGAAAAGGCGGCGACTGAAAACCACCTGCCATCCTCAGCCCGTGTGCACCTGCACACACACACTCTCCTGCAAACGGCAGAGCACCTCCGTGCCCAGCGCCACAGCAGCAGCAGCAGCAGCACTGCGCGCACGGCTGAAACGCGCACCCAGGAGCACTGCATTTCAGTTGCTTGCCTGGGTCGAGGCTGGGCTCTGCAATGAAGTCGGGCGCCATCTGGCTGCGCAGGCTGGCCCAGTCTATGCCATCAAAGAATGGGTGCGCCTGCAGCTCGCCCAAGTCTTCTGCGCCTGCATGTGGAAGAACAAGCAGGCCGGCGGCGCGGGGGTGAAACCCAGTGTGGCCGCCTGCCATGCCGCCTGCCATGCCGCCGTGCTGCTGTTCTGGGCCCCCATGCAGCGCTTGGACTGCTGCTGCATGAAATGTGTACCGTCATCCAACAGCCCGCCCACCTATGCGCTGCGCGGGGCCAACTCGCTACCGGGTACCAAGTGGCGTTGCTGCAAGACGTGCGGCCGCTTACCTTGCATACTGTCCCAAGGAATATCCAACAGCCCACCCACCTACGCGCTGTGTAGGATTAGCTCGCTAAGCGGCATTGCTGCAAGTCGTGCTGCCACCCACCTATGCGCTGCGCGGGATCGACTTGCAGCAGGCGACGGATGAGGTCTGCCGCCGGCTCCGAAAGCCCTTCAGGCAGCTCGTAGTCAGCCTCGACAATCTTCTGGAAGGTCAGATACTCTGCAATATTTCAAGGGGTCCAAGGGAGCCAGCAAAAGGTTGAGCAAGATTGTGTGTTCTGCAAGCCATCAGCCCCTACAATCTTCTAGAGGTCAGACACTCTGCAGGTGGTGTCAGTCAGGAATCAGCAAGTGAGGCGCTCAGCAGTGAAGGGGTTGTGGCTCACGGGTGAAAGCGCGAAAGAGAACCGTGCTGCGGCCACTGCATGTGTACACGCAGCATGCAGGATGCACCTGCGCCAACAGCACCAGGCCAAACAACACAACGTGCTTACGAACAGGCGGGTGCAGCGAGACCGCACCTGAGAGCGACTTGAAGGGCGGGCGCCCAGCATTCATTGGGTAGAGCACGACAACTACCAGCCAGCGCAAGTTAACAGAAGAGACCGCACCCGAGAGCGACTTGAAAGGCGGCCGCCCAGCCAGCATCTGGTAGATCACGCAGCCCAGCGCCCAGAGGTCTGCAGCGCAGGTCAGGCTGCCATTGTTCAGCACCTGCAGAGGAGGGATCACACTGCAGTAGTCAGGTTGCCTTTATTCACAGCACCTTCAATGGGACCCTTCAGCGGCGGCACAGCTCAGGCTGCCGTTGTTCAGCACCTGCGGCGCATCGACAGAGCAGTGGTGAAGCGGCCTGGCTGGAACTGTGTGTGGCACTACAGGGACCCCTTTTCGAGCGCTTGCAGCCCGAGAGGTGCTCCTATCTCCTGTGTCTGATGCCCAACCTGCTAACCAAGTCCATGCATTGGCAGCATGACGCACAATCAGCATCTATTGCAAGCCAGCCAGCACAAAATACAGCAGCGTCAAGGCACTCACCTCTGGGGAGACATAGTCTGCTGTGCCCACCAGAGAGACCGCCCGCTTGCTCTCTGCACCCAGCCGCCCGCCCGCTTCCTCCTCGCTGCTGCTGCTCGACTGCCCTGACCCTTCGCTTGCATTGCCCTCGCTGCCTGCCGCCTGCTGCCCTTGCTGCCCCCGTCTGCTGCCGCTCTCGCTGCTGCTGCCGCTGCCACCCTGCGCAGGCGGCTCATCTGTTGACTGCTGCCCTGGCTGCTGTGACCCCGCTTCGCCTGCTGCTGCATTACCCTGTCCCTCTGATGCACCCTTTGGCGCTGCGCCCTGCTCTGCTGCTGCACCCTGCCCTGCCGCCGCTGCTTCCTCTGCCGCTGCTGCCGCTGCTGCCGCTGCTGCCTGAGGCGTTACCTCTGCCGCACTCAGCCGCTTGGCGCTGCCAAAGTCGATCAGCTTCAGGTGGCCTTCGGCATCTAGCAGCAGGTTTTCGGGCTTCAGATCCCGGTGCACCTGCACACAGGCAGGACAAGCGCCAACGGTGTCAAATTAATACGGCGACCGCCAGCGCGACAGGCTCTCTCGGACTGAACATTGGCGCAGGCCCTTAGCAAGAGCCAAGCAATCCACAGCCATGCCACACGCCCAGGCTCACAGCTCAGCCCTGCTTCCAACTCACGCCCCTGAGCGCGCACCACTGCATGCTGCCGCAGGTGCCCCAGCATCAGCACCACTTCGGCGGCATAGAAGCGGGCCGCGGCTTCGTCCAGCCGCCCTTTCAGCCGGATCTGATCGTACAGCTCGCCGTTGGGGCAGTGCTCCAGGCCGAGGTACAGCGAACGCGCATCCTGTGGCAGAGGGGAGGAGCATGCGGGGTGGGGTGGGCAGCGGACGGGAGGAGCATGCTGGGTTTCAGCTTGCTCGCAGGCCAGCATGCGCAGCTTCCCACAGCAGGAGGCGCTGCCACACATTAAGTGGCATGCAGCCTGTGAATCAGGGCAGACCTGGAATGAGATGAACAGCTCCACGATGCCCGGGTCGGCCAGGCCAACTAGGCCAACTTTCCACCTTGCATACAAAGCACCGTAGCTGAAGACTAGAGACCTCAGTGAAGCAGCACTGACCTGGAATGTGAAAAACAGCTGCACAATGCCGGGGTCGGCCAGGCTGTCCAGGATCGCCCGCTCCCGCTTGATGTGCTCAACAACCTTGTGCCTGCGATGTGGCAGCAGGTGGGCTCGTTGTTGGGCAATAATATGCAACCACAATGCAACAAGATGAGCTGCCGCTCCCGCTTGATGTGTGCATCACCTTATGCCTGCAGCAGCAAAAGCGGCAAGCAGTATTGCAACACCTGATATCACACAGCATCGGGCAGTCCCTCCTGGCAGGTCTCTAGCCGCCCCCGCAACAGGGCGGCCGCCGCAACACTGTGTTCATCTGATCATTGTCTGCCATCAAAGCATGCTCACCTGATGATGTACTGCTTGTCCACAACTTTCAGCGCATATTCCTTGCCAGTTGCCTTGTGCCGAGCCAGCACCACCTGTAGACAGTGGCGCACCAGGTGAAAGAGCAGCAGGTAAGCAGCAGCAGGTGAAGCAGCAGCAGGGAGCCTGGCTGAGGGCAGGGGGCATGCCAGCCATGCGACACGGCACTGCACGCCTTTAGCATCGCACACACCCTCCAACTGCTGCTTCTGCAGCTCCTAAAAAGCACAGCAGCCAAAGGAACCCTGCACCCACATGCGAGTAGGAGCCGTCCCCGATGCGGCGCAGCAGCTCAAAATCCGCCAGCGACAGCGCCAGGCTGCATGGACATGGGGTGTTTGGTAGTTACATGGGCTGCAGCTCAGCATGGGTTCTTTTCTGCCAATGCATGCAGTTTGCAGAGCCCTGCGGCCACAGCCTGGCGTGTAGCGCAGGGCGTATTGCCGGGCGGCGGCGGCGGCAGCGGCGGCGGGGGCAGGTGGGCATGCGGTGGGCGGCCTGCTGCTCGCTGGCCGACATCAAATGGTTGTGCACAGCATGCGGGTTCCCGCCCAAGGCCGGGCCGACTCCCTTCTGGAGAGCACCGGGCGGGCTGTGGCTGCTCACCTGGGCGCCCGGCGTTCCGGCGCTTCCGTCATGGCGTTAAGTCAATTTCGCGCTGATCGGGCACTCTGCCAGAGCCGCCCAGCTGCAGCCGTCTGACCGCGCCTTGGAGCGCCTACACACAAGGTAGGGCCGTTTCAAAGCACTGCAATGCGCGGGGATCGATCAAATGCACGGCCACGCCTCCAGGCCGGCATGATGGGGATGCATCGCCAGGGCAGCAGCGGCCACCTCCGGCGCTGTGCGAAGGCGGGCCAGAACTCATCGCTTCTCCTTTTCCATCCCCTGCTTGCTCCCTCTCTCTCATCCCCCTCTCTCCTTCCTTCCTTGTTCCTAGATTGCTGTTACACACGTGCAGAACGAGGGTCAAGGGAGTCGATCGGAGCAGGACTAGCGGTTGGGTGCTTGCGCAGAAAACGTGGTACGTGGCTACTCTCTAGCGTAGACTGCAGACGGCAAAGCGGCGTTGCAAAATCAAATCAGGTGAGCGGGGGCGGAAGGCGCGCTTCCGGCGGTGGGAGGGGAGGGAGAGGGGCGTGGAACGATCCGGCTGGGGCAGCGTGCGTGGAGCGCTGCCCAGGAGATTGAGGATTGGTCGGCGTGACACAGGCCGGGGTATCAGGGGTCAAGGGCACTGGCAAAAAAGGCAAGGGGTCGGGACACTGGAGCCGTTCGTTCAAAATGCGGGGCACACGGTTGACGCACACGGGCGGGCGGCGGTGCCGCCTGGGCAGCGCCAGCGCCGCCCGCGCGCACAGGGGTTGCAGCAGACGAAAACAGTGGGTGGGGCAGAGGGATGATCAGGTGGAGAACCCGGGTACACCCCAAGCAAGTTTTTAGTTTTTTTTGGCTGGCGCAAAACGGGATGGGGGGGAAAAGCGTAGCGGTGTTGCATTTGGCAGGTGCGCAAGTCGTGAAATCGGGTGGGGGCAGGTGCTGGGGAAGCGGAGATCAGCGCGAGCAAAGCGGAGCAAATAAATTGCCGTCGGCAGGGGGTGCAGAGAGGCCACGGGTGCGAATGAAAAAAATGAAAGGCGCTTGGTGGCGAGGCGGCGGGGGCTGGGGTGGGGGCCGAGGATGCTGAATGGTGCAAATGTGGACCACAACGGGTGCGCGCCTCACGCGCGCCACCCGCCAACTCTACCGGACAAGGCTGTGGCGCAGGCTCTGCTCCAGCGGGCAGCGCCAATTGGACGCTGCCAGGGGAGCGGCTCTGCGCAGGCACCGGACGGAATGCAACTCCGCCTCCGCCTGCCCAGCGCACTACCGGTGGTAGCCGCTGCTGAAGCCGGTGGGCAGCGGCCTGCAAGGGCACAAGGGGCGGGCGGAGATGGTGAGCGGTGAGGTTCAGCGTGGTGCAGAGCTGGACAGGTGCACAAATGCACACAGCCGTGCACATGCTGCCGGCAGCAAAGCTGCTTGCAACCAAAGCTGTTCAGCAGCAGCAGACAGCCCTGCAGCCAGCACAGCAACAGATTGCTGCCTCCAGCACCCGGTTGCTTGCTGCCCCCAACTGAGCGCTGCCATCCAACCAACCAACAACAATGAAACAATCAGCCAACCACTGAACAAAATTGCTCCACCCACCTGTACATGTGGCTGTACCAGTCAAAGTCGGGCAGGGCGACCTTGCGCCGCTCCACCCAGCTGCCCGCCGCCGCAATCATGGGCAGGTGCTGGCGCTGCAGGTTCCAGTCGTCCACCCAGGTGCGGCCAGAGGCCTTGTAGGGCATGAAAGCAAAGGGCCGCAGGCACGTGGCCGCCAGCGGCAGCTGCGGCCGCGGCGCCGAGCTGGACGCCGCGCCAGCACCGGTGCATTCCAGGCTGGCGTCGGCCAGGCGGGCGGCGATCGCCGCCACGGGGCTGCTGCTGGCGCTGTCGCCGGCGGCGCTGCCGCTGGGGGAAGCCGGCTGCGAGGCGGGCGCCGAGCGGCTGCCAACTGCAGCGGCCGCGCTGCCTGCCGCCGCCGCCTGCTGTGCAGCCGCAAACTGCTGCAGCGCGGCAGCCAGCAGCTGCTGGCGAGCAACCTCTGTGCGCCAGGCCACTGCTGCGGCACCTGCAGGCAGGCGGGAGGGATCAGGCAGGGGCACAGCTGTTGGAGATGGGGTTGCGGGCATGGTTTGAGAAGCGGTACCACATGCCTGCTGCATCGTGCAGGCAGGGCGTCATTCCACACAGCAACTGCTGCGTACCAATGCAAACATGCAGAGCCATTGACATTGGATTCCACCCGGGCAGCCACCCAGGCTTCCCAATGCATGCCACTGAGCAATCATACAAACAGCCCAACCCTCGTGCTCTCACCAATGGGGTCCAGCAGCGGCGGCAGCGGCGCGATGGAGCAGAGGTCTGCTGGCGCGGCGTGCGTGCGCGGCGCCGGCACCGTCAAGCTGTGGAAAGTGAGGAAGTTGGCCTGCAGGTCGCGCGAAGCGGCTGGGTCGGGCACGCTGGGGATGCGGTAGATGGGCACCCAGGTGACCGCCAGCCAGCTGGTTGGGTGCAGGTCGCGCGTGTCAAGGGTGAGCAGCTCGGGGCAGCGCTCCGCCAGCTCGTGGARTTGGTCGTGCAGGGGCAGGCGCAGGTGCGGCCGCTCCCCCTCCATGTACTCAAAGAGGGGCACGCTGGGCTCGCCCAGCGCCTGCTGCTTCTGTAGCACGCTGCCGCGCGCTGAGGCCGCAGCGCCAGCGGTGGCCAGGCGGTGCAGCACCG
>JADXDR010000056.1:449495-461668 GCA_025026875.1 Chlorella ohadii | reverse complement strand
GCGCCGCCGCGGCCGCCCGCCAGCGGGCTGCCCTTGCAGCACGCCTCGTCGCCGTCCTCGCTGTCGCTGGTGGTGGAGGCTGTAGAGGCGGTGCTGCAGGTGTAGGCGCTGCTGCACGTGTCGCTGCGCGCGCTGCTGTCCGCCGCCGCCGCCTCGCCGCCCTCAGCACCCTCCTCCTCCTCACTGCAGTAGCCGCTGGCGGCCGCAGAGCTGGCGCCTGTGGGTATCCGCCTGCGGGGAGGGCAGAGTGGGGTGGAGTGGGAGGTAAGCGAGTGAGCAGGAAAAGCGCAAGTCGGGCCCGCGAGCAGGGGCATGACGAGCCGCGCAGCTGGCCGGCCTTGCCGGCCATGACAGGCTTGCAAAACGTACGAGCCAGGCAGACAGCTGCAAGAGCAGCATGGCACTGAAACAACGCACTGAGCCAGGCACGCGGCTGCAGGAAGCAGCAGGGCCGGCAGGCAGGGGCCAAAGAGCTTGCGAAACGGGTGGCTGGGTGCACGCACCGGGTGTGGTCTGCGCCGTACCGAGGGTCAGCGGCAAACAGCTGGACACCTGCCAGGTGGGGCGTGTAGCACTGGATGACCTGCAGGTGGTTAGTGCAGAGCAGTGGTGGGGCGTGAGGCGCAATAGAGTCCGGAAGGCGGCATGGAACGGCTGGCTGGCCGCGGCGCACAGGCGGCCGCTTTGGCGGCGGGCAAGCGCTGCGATTGACGCTCCGCACCTCCTGCCACACGCCGTCCACGTTGATGCGCAGCGGCACCTCGCAGCCGTAGGCGCTCCATGCCTCGTAGCTTTGCCTGCGGGGAGGGGGCGGACGAGCATGGCGCGCATCTGAGCCAACTGCTCCGGGCCAGGTATGGCGGCCGGCGGCGGCGGCGGCACTGGCTGCTGCCGGGGGCCTTGGCGGCGAGGCCCGCAATTGGCAAGACGTTGGGGCAGGTGTTGGGACGCACCAGAGGTCGGCCAGCGTGAAGCTCGCGCTGCTCGAGGACGGGCTGTCCGGGTCGGCGTACAGGGGCAGCGTGGGCGCGGTGTGCAGCAGCAGGCTCTGCGGGGAGGCGGATGGGGAGGCGTGGGGCGCTGCGCAGGCACGGGGCCGGCGGCGGCGAAGGGGCGCGGCCCCCAGGCGGCCCGCAGCGCACCTGCAGGTTGCTCAGCACGCTGGGAGGCTGCACGGCGGGTCGATTGGGCCCGCGACGGCCCGGTCGCGGCCTCTGCTGCCCGCTCGGCGCCCTGGCCGCAGCTGGAGGCGGGGCTGCCGGGCTGCGTGAATCCGATCGCTCAGGGTGTGGGCAGCGAATGTAGCACGGGGGCAGGGGGCCCAGCAGCAGCAGTGGATTTGCTTCCTGTGGGCTGCTAGGTGTGCTGGCGGCACCTGCGGCTAGAGGGCAAACTGCAGCTGGCCGGGCCTCTAGTGCAGTTGCAAGCCCTCCCAGCAGCGGTAAGCGCACCAAAGCTGCTGCGCAGCACACACAGCACCGGCATGGAACCTGCTGGCCCTTGCAACCCCCCGGCCCCTGATCGGCTGCTGATCGCGCCTGGCCACTTCATCGGAATTGGCAGGGGGCAGCATGGCGTCCTCCAAACTCCTGCTCGTGGCCGCCCTGTGCCTCTGCGGCCTGGCGCTGGCCAAGAAGGAGCCCAAGATTACCAGCAAGGTGCGATGACCCCCCTGATCGGGGCGCCCCGCTCTGCCAGGCACCAGGCTCGGCAGGCGGTGCCGCCGACTGCCCGCCGCCGCCTGTTCTGGAGGAGCCGTGTCGCTTCAGTCCGCGATCCTTGCTGTTTCAAGCAAGCCGTTGCGGCACCCACGCATTGCTGTGCCGAAAGGCTTCCACTTGCACTGCCGCCAGCCAGCCAGCCGCCTCGTCGTCACGTCGCTCCCGCCGCCCGTACATGCAGCTTGCCTTGCCATGCCCGCTGGGCCTGCACCGATCTCACTGCCCCGCCCCCTCTTCGCCGCTCAGGTCTACTTTGACATTACCATCGATGACAAGCCCGCTGGCCGCATCGTGATGGGCCTGGTGAGCTGCCTCAGCTGTTCGCCTGCCCGGCCACATCCTCTGGCCCCACAGCCCCGCCCATGGAAGCAACGCATGGGATGGGCGGACGCATTTGTGCTTTACCAGCCACCCCGCCCTGGCATGTGCAATCTGACGCACATTGCCGCCCCGCTGGTGCACTCGTCCAACCTCAACCGCTCCACAATCGCACGTGCAGTATGGCGCCACCGTGCCCAAGACTGTGGAGAACTTCGTGAGTTGGGCCGGGGATGAAAATTGCATTTCAGAATTGATGAAGTGCACTGCTTGCATGAACCCAGTAGCACAAACACAGGGGGGCTGCGGTGCCTGCCTGTTGCAGCCGCGCTGCAGCAAGCCCCGCCAAGTGCTGCCGTGCTGCTGCCAACCCCACCCTGTGACATGCATGAAACTGTGTGCTACTGTGTATTTTCCGCCCTGCAGCGCGCGCTGTGCACCGGCGAGAAGGGCACCGGCAAGTCCGGCAAGCCGCTGCACTTCAAGGCAAGCTGTGTTTTCGAGCTGTGCTTTTGCAAAGGTCACGGTTTCTGCACCTGCTGTAGCAAGCCTGCCTGCAGCACCTGTCGGCGGCTCTGCAGGCAACCTGCCACCTCCCCCAAGCGCAGCTGCGTGTGCATTGGTGCGGAGAGCGTGTGGCAAAATGGCAGCCTGGTTGGTTTCCCCGGCTGCACATCGAGCGGCCGCACCTTGCCCGCTCCATCTTGTTCCTGCGCAGGGCTCCATCTTCCACCGCATCATCCCTCAGGTGAGCCTTACTCGGCCATGCATTAGCCCTGAGCATCACCCTTCTTTGCACCACAGCTGTTTGTGGTCAGCCTTCCCGGCGCGCACGCCCACACACTGCGGAACACTGCTCCGCACAGCTGCTGCGACGCCTCCCTGCCTTGCCAATATGCTGTGCAACTCTTGCCTCCCAACACACTTTATGATTTCAAGGCAGACACTTCATACTTTTGACAGGTAGCCCGCACTTGCGCCCGCACTCTTGCACACAACTGTCATGCCTGCACTCTCGCACCAGCTTTCTCGACTGTCTCCTCCGTCACTCAACAGTTCATGATCCAGGGCGGCGACTTCACGCACGACGGCGGCACCTGGCCTTCATCCCTGCCTCGTTACACGTGCCCAGCTGCCATGTTTTCCCTCCCCTTCCCAAGCACAGTTCATGATCCAGGGCGGCGACTTCACGCGCGGCGACGGCACCGGCGGCGAGTCGATCTATGGCGAGAAGTTCGCTGACGAGAACTTCAAGGTGGGTCTGCGTTGTGTTCCTAGGAACTTCAGCAGTATAAAATGGTGTCTCGATCCATGGCAAGGATGCGCGGAACAAAACTTGAAGGCAAGGTGCTTGCAAATGTCAGCACATGAACCCACCCACCATCATGCCACACATGAATGCACCCGAGCCCCGCTTCAGCGCGTCCCTGCCTCCCTCAACCTTGCAGCTGCGCCACAAGGGCCCCGGCATCCTGTCCATGGCCAACGCCGGTAAGTGAGGCCAGCCCGTGCAGTTTTTCGAGATTGTGGGCCTTCAGCGCGTGTGGGGTGCAAGACTGTTTGGCTGCCCGTGGCCAGAGCCGGTGCGAAGCGCCAGCCTGTGCATAGTTCTTTATCTGCACTGTCGACCCATCCTGCAAAATGTTCTTAAAACATCGTTTCGAACCAACCCCGCAGGCAAGGACACCAACGGCTCCCAGTTCTTCATCTGCACCGTCAAGACGCCCTGGCTGGTGCGCCCATTTTTTTGTCGTGATAAGAGCAGCTGCGCCCGCTGCCGCTGCAACTGGGCACGCCGCCGATGCAGCCGCTGCTGCCGCCACTGCCGCAGCCGTTCCTGCCGGTCTTTGGCTGCGCGCTGGAAGGCATGGCTGGCACAATCTCGATCGTGCCACCCGTGCCTTTGTTTGCCCTGCAGGATGGCCGCCACGTGGTGTTTGGGCGCGTGCTGGAGGGCATGAATGACAGTGATGCAGTGCAATATTTTGACCATTGCTGCACGTTAATTTTAACCTGCAGGACGGCCGCCACGTGGTGTTTGGGCGCGTGCTGGAGGGCATGGACATTGTTTACAAGGTGGAGGCGGAGGGCTCGCAGTCGGGCAAGCCCAAGAGCAAGGTGGGATGCACAGCTTGCTGCCGTTTGCTGTATGCAGCATGCAGCCGTGTCCGTTGATGTGCGCTGTGCAACACAGACCCAGGTGGAGCCGGAGGGTTTGCAGTGGAGCAGCCCACCAGCAGCCAGGCGTCGAGCGATGCGGTGTGCCGCCAGCCAGCCAGCTGCAGCGCACCGCTGTGTGGTGCCGCAGCTGCACCAAAATTCATAGCCCTGGCCTGCGCGTTCCATATGCCCTGCCGTGCCTTACAGGGTATGGTTGCAGATTTTGTCAATGTTCCTGTTTACGCCATCTGCCATTCATACCACAGGTCATGATCGCCGACTCAGGCGAGCTGCCGCCCGACAGCGAGCCCGCCGCTGCCGAGGACCTCTGAGCCACCTTGACTGCCTAAGCCAGGCTGGATTAGCCAGCTCGACTGGCTGAGGCAGAGTGCAGGCTATGCAACGTCAGCAGCAGCACTTGCGTAGCTGGCAGCAGCAGCCCTCTGCAGGCGGCAACCGCCTGGAGCACTCGGCAGCTGTTGTTCCTAGGGAGCACAGACGGTCAGGAGGCCTGGCCTGCCTTGTCATGCTGCCTGCTGCCTGCTATGCTGCGCCTGCAGGCCCTGCCTGCGCGGCTGCCGAATCTTGATGTCGTGAGCGCATTTGCAATGAAATTGGAGGAATGAGAGACAAAAAGTGGCAGGCAGGCACACGTGCAGCACAAGGTGGGGTGGGGTGTCAAGGTGGGGATACGATGGGCTGGCTTTGCCAGCACAAAATGGCCGAATGGTGGCGTGCACCACCCAGCATGCATCGGCCGTCGCAGCATGAAACCGCCAGTTCATCAAGCGCCGGCAAAAATGTCTGACACGTGCACAGGCATGCCGTCGATCGGCTTCTCAGCCCACTCCTCCACCTGCAGGCAGGGCAGGCACAGAGTCAAAGCTGACCAGCTGTGAAGAGCTTGCTTGCTGTGCCATTGAGCATTGGGCCTTACTAACGGGCTTCTCAGCCCACTCCTCGACCTGCAGGCAGGGCAGGCACAGACATGTGTAGCTGACGAGCGGTTCGACATGCAGTTGGTTGCTTTGCCGACGGGCAGCAAT
Source organism: Chlorella ohadii (assembly GCA_025026875.1). Taxonomy (NCBI): domain Eukaryota; kingdom Viridiplantae; phylum Chlorophyta; class Trebouxiophyceae; order Chlorellales; family Chlorellaceae; genus Chlorella; species Chlorella ohadii. The sequence continues at coordinate 456,423 of JADXDR010000056.1, read as the reverse complement.
TCCGCCGCACATTTGACTTCACAGCCAATCCCTGCACCTGCAAACCAGACAAGAGCTGCAGCTGACTATCTGGCAAAAGAGGCGGACAACTTGCCTGCCTAAACTCCTCCAACTGCCCTGCCACCGCAAAGTTGACGGCGATGCGGCGGCAGCCGCGGGCGGCCGAGGCCCGGGATCCCAGGACAGACTGGATGCGCCGCAGGTAGAGGTCCTGCAGTGGAGGTGTGGAACAGTCAAACAAAGAGTTGATTGCAGGGACTGGGGAAGTGAAGTCCAGACCCATTTCAGCACCACAACTGACGGCACTGACCAGCAGGCAATATTGAGGCCTCCAAACGCGCCCACCTTGCGCGTTGGCAGGTCGTAGCCAATTGACAGCATAGGGCTGAGCGGCAGCATGGCATGCCAATGCACATAAAGTCTAAGCTCAGCAACGCAAATAAAGTCCAAGCCCACCTTGCGCGTGGGCAGGTCGTAGCTGATGAGCAGCGTGGGGCTGAGCGGCAGCGTGGCATGCTAGTGCACAAAACTCAGCAATGCAAATCAAGGCCAAGCCCACCTTGCGAGTCGGCAGGTCGTAGCTGATCAGCAGCGTGGGGCTGAGCGGCAGCAGGTCTTTGGGCACCGCCCGCAGCCCCGCATCAGTGGTGGCCAGCACCTGCGGAGGCAATTTTGAAGGGCAGCAAACGGTGTGAATGCACGAGGATATGAAATGCTTGCAGACCTGCATCTGTGGCAGCCAGCACTCGTGCAGGGATGGAGGGGCAGCGAACAATGCTAGTGCAGTTGTGCCTGATGCTGCTGCCAGGATGCCGGAACCCACTGCACAACCGTGCAACACATTCACCAGCATCGATTCATGACAACACCTCTCGACTCACCGCAACGAATGGTGGCTCAATCGCCGTCGCCTCCCCTTGCCGCGGCGATGCGTCCCCTGCCCCTCGCCGCCGCCGCCCGCCCGCCTCTCCTGCCTGCCCCGCTGCCTCGCCGCCTGCCTGCTGCTGCTGCTGCTGCTGCTGCTCCGCCTGCTGCTGCTCCGCCGCTAGCTCCGGCTGTGTGGCTGCCCGGTAGTCCCGCACAGTTGCCTCCACCTCTCGTTCACTCATGTCGGCATGCTGCAGCAAGGGAGGGTGGCACAGCACGGGGCAGTAAGGTGGCACAAGGAAGGTGGCACAGCTCAGGCAACAGGTGGCCCCATCGAGCGCCGGGGCTGCAATGAGGCAAGCGTTCCTTGGGCACATATCAGCCCCTGCCGCTGCTCTTACACAGAAGCACACAATACAGGGGGCAGCCTGACCGTCATGAGCATGTATGCGGCATTTTCGCATGGTCGGCGGCCTCAAACTGCGCCAATGTGCTCAGCCTGCTCACCAGCACCCACACGCGGCAGTGGGGCACGCCCACAGCCGCCGCCACCAGCGCATCCAACGAGTCGCGTGCGCCGCAGCAGGCAACCAGGGACAGCGGGGCGGTCGCCTCAAAGGCGCGCAGCAGGTCCAGGAGCGTGGCCTGCAGATATTGTGAGTGTTGAGGGGCAGTGCGAGCGTCTGTGTCGTTAGGCAGCAGTGGGGAATCGTGGCCTGCAGATATTGTGAGTGTTGAGGGGCAGTGCGAGCGCCTGTGTCAACAGGCAGCAGTGGGGAACCGTGCTTCAGCTGCGGCAGCCGCCTCAACAGCGCGCAGCAAGTCCAGCAGGGTGGCCTGCGACCGATGGGCGGCATAGGTAGCGATCACGACGCTGCCATCTGCTGCTGGTGTAAAGGCAGCGCAGAATACGCAAGCCAATGTCTCAACACGTTCCAGCATGAGGGCAGGCTTGCTGTAAAACCCAACATCTCCGGCCATGCACACAGCCAAGCCGAGCGCACCAGCTTGTTCTCCATTGAGCTCACTGCCACATAGTACTGCCGCAGGGCGTGCCCCCCGCGGCCCGCCGCATCCATCCTGGCCTAGGCGTACAAAGAGAAGCACGGCCGCCTGCAGTGGAAGTTCGGACGCGGACGGGTGAGCGGCGGCAGCTGCGGCGGTGGCGGGCATCAGTTGGCTCAAGGCATTCTGAGCGCTCTTGATCCGATCTACAACAGCTCGAATCCATCGTCTGGCGAAGCCGCAGCCAGCAGGGAGGCCGCCCAGCGCAGCTGTGAAAGCCCTCGTCTCGCCTGGAGCCTCTGCGCGCCAGCTGTGTAACCAAACCCGCGATCAGCAGTATGCGTAGCCAAATGGAATGCGTGCAACAGCTGCAGGCCCCGGGCGCAGGCGGCCAGCAGGCTCCTCACGCCACCATGTGGGGTTTGGTGCTTCAATGAGTGCTGCCGCGTGCCCCACACAATATCCAATGTCTCTAGCTCTGACTGACAGCCCGCCAGCCCGCTTTCAAGCCCTCGCTCGCCAGCCCGCGTGGTAGCCACTCGCCTCTCGCGCACCCATATCAACCCCCTGCACTTGAGCTCACAGCGATCGACGTCCCAGTTGTACAGGTGCCTCGGCGGCCTGGTTGCAGCAGGGTCGCGCCGTCGCCGCCGCCGCCGCCGCATACGCCAACGCCGCCGCCAACGCAGGCATCGGCCCATCCCACGCGCACTCGCGCCCTGACCCTGTGCTTCCACTGCTGACCCGCCGCAGGCCGCGGCCGTATGCAGACCAACCTCAAGTCTGTGTTAGCCGTGGGCGCGGTGGTGGGTCTCATCTGTGTGGCCGCTTATCCCATCGTCGTGGTGCGCTTGTCTGCTGCTGTTGCTCGGGCTGCTGCCCAGGCTGGAGGCAGTGGTGCATTGTTGATTGTTGCGCAGCTTCTAGTTATCGCCCTGCAGTCGCCGCTTACGAATGCAAGCTCTTGGAATGTATCGCACGCTGAACAGATTTGCAAGAAGCATACTTGTGCTGCAGGTGCCGCTGAAGGACCGTTCCACCCGGGAAGCCCCCGCCGGCGGCTTTGCCAAGGGTGCGCTGAGAGATACCGGCGCTGTCAACTTGCTGCTGCAGCCTCCTGGGTCTGCGCCGGCTGCTGCTTCATTGTAGGCACCGCAGGCATGCGGTGCTGCTGATGCCTCTGCCATGTGCCTCCGTCCCGCCGTTCCTGCTGTCGCCTCCGCCTTGGTTGCGTCTCGCATCTCCATGTGTATGTTATTGCTTCACCACTGCAACTGCAGGCTCGATGTGGAAGTCTATCGACATTGCTGATTTGGCTTAATCTCATATTTCGGTTTGTATTCCTTCCAACCTCCTGCAGGCTCGATGTGGAAGTCTATTGATGCTGCTGCCAAGGCCAAGGACCAGCAGTAGGCAGCCGGCCTTCTTTCTTCAGCCGCACGGCACCGCTCTTTTCCACCTTCTTCCATAAAAGCAGCAGCGGCCCCACACTAGGCACCTGGCAGTTGCTGGGCTGCACACATTTACACCTACAAACCCAATACCATGCTGGCGGCAGCTGCAGGGCAGCTTGCCCGCCGTCGCAGCGCCGCGGCGCAGCTTGCGGAGCTTGCGGCAGCACACTACCCAGCATCTAACGCCGGCGCAGCGCAGCAGGCAGCGGCAACAGCGGCGGCAGCGCGCTTGCAGCTGCGCCGCTGGGTGGCCACTGGGGCCGGCAGTGAGCAGCAGGTGGCACCGGCAGTGCTGGCTAAGGCTCGCCGCATCGCTGGGCCGGTCGGCCTGCTAGCAGGCGTGTTTGGCAGCATTGTAGGAGTGGGAGGGGGCGTCATCATTGTGCCAACCATTGTCAGCTCTTGCAAGACCATCCCGCAGAGGTGGGTTATGCCCGTGGCCTTTTGGACTGCTGCCTGCTTGCTGCCTGCCTTGATACAGGCTTCAAGACCAGCGCCGTCCCACATGCAATGTTTATCCGCACCTCACAGCCACATGCGCCGCTGCTGCGCCTGTCACACAGCAAGCACTCACCCCGTCGCTCAAATCCCACGCTCCGCCACCCTGCAGACTGGTGTCTGGCACGTCCCTAGCAGCAGTTGTGAGCACTGCGCTGGCCTCAGCCTACACCTACACCACCCAAGGCTGCGTCGACCTGGGTGCTGCCGCGCTCATCAGCCCTGCCGCCATGCTGACCGCCCCGCTGGGCGCGCGACTGACGAGCCGCCTCAACTGCACGGCCCTGCGCCGCATCCTGGGATACTTCCTTCTGGCCGCTGCCCCGCTGGTGCCCCTGAAGGCAAGTGCGCTGTGTGGGGGCTGAAGGGCGCAGCCTGCAGGCTGTCTTTTTGGAGGCGTATTCACCCTGCATGCAAGAGCTTGCGTGTTTGCAGATGTGAGGCGGGCAACACTGGATGCAACGTGCATGCACACTGCGGGTAGACTGCATGCAAGCCGCACCAAGTGTTGAATCTGTGAGGCTGAGCGGAGAGCTCCCATGTGTTCCATTCCTGCCATGCAGGCATACCTGCTGTCACGGGACGCTGCAGCAGAGGAAGAGAGCTCCGCAGGCGCAGCGGCTGGCACGGACGTGGCAGCAGCAGTCGGCTCAGCAGCGGCAGCAGACTCAGCTGCAGCTGGGGCGGCAGCAGCTACGGCGGCAGCAGCAGCAGGACCCAGCGGCGGTGCAGCAACACCCACTGAGCTGAGCAGCCTCTTAGAGCGCATTAAGCTGCCGCCGCCAGCCACGTCAGCGGTGCTGGTGGCAACGGGAGCGGTGGCCGGCGTTGCCAGCGGGTTGCTGGGCGTCGGGTAAGCCGAGTGCTGCTGCCCGACTGTGGGTGCATGGTTTTAGGTAGTGCACTCTGCGGAGGTGGTTGCCGCTGTCGGTGGTGTTGGGTGAACAATGTTGCCATGGGAAGCCAGCATGTGCCTTTAGCAGCAACGAACGCAATCGTAATCTTGCCATACACAGCCACAAAGTCCCATGCACTGAGCTGTTGCTCCCCCTCCTTCCATCGCTGCCCTCATCCCCGCAGCGGCGGCCTGATCGTAACTCCTTTGCTGGCCCTTACCATGGACTACCCCCAAGCCACGGTGCTGGGCACTTCCCTGCTGGCCATGATCTTTCCAGCCTCGGCGGCCCTGCTACAGCACCAAAAGTGAGTGAGAGCGTGTAGGGGCCTGGGGCTTGCAACAGTGCGCAAGGAAGGGTTCGTGTCGAGAATGTGATCTGTGCTGCGCTCCCCGCCTGCGTGTCATGTCCCGTGCGCACTGTCTGGCAATGCGTGCTTGCTGAGCCACTGTCCTTGTTTCTTGCCCCCCCGATCCACAGGCTCGGCAATGTGGACTGGCGCATGGCGGCCAGCCTGGCGGCAGGCACAGCGGTGGGCAGCGTGGCAGGCAGCAACGTCGCTGTGGCAGCCCCACCCGGCGCGCTTGAGGCAGCCTTTTGCATAGGCATGCTGTTTTTGGGCCGCAAAACGCTGGCCACGGCGCGGTAGGCGAGCTCGCAGCAGCGTTTGACCAGCCAATTGCAGCTGATTTGATGTTGTGTGATTGCGGGTGGCACGCCTCTGAGCCTCCTGGCCCGCCCCACTCTTCTTACTGACCTTGCACTTGTCAAAAATTGGAAGCATAGTTGCTGTTGGATGCAGCCGCGTTGGACTGCTCAATGCACACTTAGCTGGTGCTGGACGCGGCCAGCTTGCACAAGGCCAGCCAGAGTCTTGAGAGTGGCATGCAGCCACTCAGCAACACTTTGAAAAGCCACGCGCTGTTTGTCCAGCAATAGCGTTGTTCAAGCCCTTACACAGCCAGCAAGGCTGTTTGCGGGTTGGCGCCCCTCCCCCAGGGCTGCATGCCCAGCACCAGCGGCCTCCCCGCCTCACACCCACCTTTGGGGCCCCTCACACCAAGGGTGGCGTCATTTTACAAGGCCGTCCAGGCGCTCAATGCAGCAGCCTGGGGCGGGCACGGCGCTCAATGCAGCAGCCGCACGGTGCTTAGGGAACAGGGGTGAAGCAGAGGAGGAGGGGCAGAAAAGAGGACAGAGCAAAAGGGGTGGGGCGTCAATGGAGCGGGTAGGGAGAGGGTCCGGCGATGTACAGCCAAAGAATCGGGCGGTGGGTCAGGAAGTGTCAATGGCGTGAGTCAGGGGCATTGCGGTATCGCAGGGAGTGCTTGCTGAAGACATTGGTGGGGTCCTAACCTAGGGGGAGGGGGGAGGCTGGTGCCGCCAGCGCGCGCTGCAATCGACGCGGGCTGCGCGGCACAAAATTGGCCTGGCTTGACTAACCTAAAGCTGCGGGGGCGTGCGGGGCCGCTCAGAATGCTGCCACGGCGCCCTGCATCGCGCTCTCCTGCGCAAAGCGACTCATGCGGTTGCCGGGCGTGCTGCCGCCGCGGTAGCGCGGCACGGGGCTGCCAAAGCCGCCGGGGCTGCCAAAACCTCCGCCAAAGCGCTGCGGCGGCGGCGTGGCGTGCATGGCCATGGGCAGCTGCATGTCGGCGGGCGGCMGGSCGTAGCCGGCGTCGTAGCCGCCCGCCTGCTGCATCATGGCTGCGGCCTGCTGCGTGCCGTGCATCATGCCCAGGCCCATGCCGAAGTCGGGCTGGGGCGCCAGCATGGGGCCAGGGGAGGCCATGACTTGGGGCGCCATGAAGGGCGAGGGCGGCACCGCCAGGTGGCCCACGGGGCTGCCGTGCATCATGGGCCCCGCCGAGGGCGAGCCCAGCAGCATGCTGGTCACGCCCATGCTGGCCAGGTGGGCGGCCGCCTGCAGGAGGAGAAAGGAGGAGAGGGGGTTGGCAGGTCAGGGGGTGCAGTGGGGAGGCAAGCGGCGGGGCTTCCCTGCAGGTGCCTCATCATCTCCCGATGCCGCGCCCGCCCACGCTCAACCCTGCCACCCCTCTGGCTCCGCCCGTCCCCACCTGCTCCGAGGTGATTCCGTGCGCCTTGGTCTGCGCCTCCAACAGCGCCTTCATGGCCCGCTCCTGCGCGCGGCGCAGCGTGCGCCGCTGCCGCGCGTTGAGCCGCACGCTGCCGTCGGGGTTGAGCTTG